>PVHP010032662.1:0-20170 GCA_004024765.1 Zapus hudsonius | reverse complement strand
TTAAGCTGACTGGCTGCAAAACCTAACAACCTGAGTTCAGTTCCCCATAAAGCCAGATGCACAAGGTGGCCCATGCATCTGGAGTTCGTTTGCAGTGGCTAGAGGTCCTGGCACGTCTATTCTCAATCTCTCTCTCTCTCTCTCTCTCTCTCTCTCTCTCTCTCTCTCTCTCTCTCTCTCTTTGTGCTTACAAATAAATAAAACATTGTTTAAAAAAAGATTTTTAAAACTTTTTATTGACAGCTCATCATAACCACTTTTAACCACTGAGCCATCTCCCCAGCTCCTGACTTCTTAATAGTTATCAAAGGTAGACCCTCACCCCAGCCATGCTCAGCAGTGTCGCCTGCAGCCTGCTGTAATGGGACCAGCCCTGGATAAGGAGCAAACTTGGTGCTCACAGCTATGGTCTAATCCTTGTGCTGAAATCTAATTACCATGAGGAGGAAGTTTAGAGGTAGGGTCTTTGGGAGGTGATCAGTGGCATCAGCAGAGCCTTCCTGCAGGCATGGGATGAGCCCCCTTATGAAAGGATCCCAAGGAAGTTGGTGTGCCCTTTCCACCACGAGAAGACACCAGCTAGAAGGTTCTAGCCATGAATCTGGGGTCAGGGCCTCTGCAGACACTAAATCTGTAGTTGATCTAGGACTTTCCCTTCCAGAGGTTTCTGTGGCTTATAAGCCACTGATGGATGCTATTTTGTTATAGCGCTTGCAAAAGACTGAACCACTCACTATTTGTGAGGGTTAATTCCCTTCCCTCCCTCCCACTCTTCCTCCACTATCACTTCCCCACCCATTGGTCCTTACAGGGAGAGCACTGTGCAGAAGGAGGGCACCTTGTATGAAGGGTACTGTATGGAACAGCCCTGTGCAGGGCAGGTGCTGAAGGGCTCAGTGCTGACAGATGTTCTCAGGGGGTGATAGGGAAGGAGGGAGAAAGGCCCACTCTTACTTAGGTGGAGGAGAGGACTTTTCAGAGCAGAGGTGCTTGCCTGCACATCTGGCTGAAATGCCATCAGGGATGCAGAGAGGAAAGGGACAAGAAGGGGACTAGCCCTGCTGCACGCCGTGTCCTTCCTGCAGTGGTCGCTTGGCATGGCGGCTGACACACCCACGTCCTTCTCAGTGGACAGAACAGAGAAGGGCCCAACTCACCTTTGGCTACCTGCTGCTTGCCTTCTACCCAGCTGATACCTGTGTGAGTGGTTCTTTGATGTGGGAGGGAACCGGGAATTTTGAGAAATCAGTAGAAAAGAGACAGCTCAGGTCTGAGCCCAGAGCCTCACCTTTGAAGAAGATGTAATTCACCATCACCATGATGTGGGTGCTGTCCAGGTTCTTGATCAAGTCGACGATCATGCCATTGGTTTGCTTTGACACATAGTCGTTGATCTGCTGCTGGACCTCTGTGGGGTTCCCAAAGTCCATAAGAAAAGCGTCTGCCAGGTACAGCATCTTTATGGCATTCAGGAAGCTGTCCTGGATCCTCACTGCCAGGTCAGCGAAGAGGGTGCTCCCAAGGCTCAGCTGGAAGCCCTCTCTGGGCTGGTTGAACCCACGCAGCAGCTGCTGATAGCTCCTGTGAAGCTTGTCCTCCGTGCCAGGCTGGAGGCCCTGACCCAGGGCCTCCAGGATCTGTTTCTTAGTCTCAGAACCAGCCCCCAGGGAGAGCATGGCCAGGCTCATGGACACACTCACGGGGGAGAAGAAGATGTTTTGGTTAGATGCAGCAGAAGCCAAGGCTCTGTAGAGGTCAAAGGCGAAGTCTTTGCTGCTGGGGGCCATCCTAGCACCAGCAGAGGGTTCATTTCCCTTCGTCTTCACCTCCCGGGAACCATAGTGGTGGAGGCTGGCCATGCAGGGGCTCAAAAGCATCAGCCACAGTAGGGGGAACATGGTGGCAGCCTGTGCTGAAAGAACAAACAGGAAAAGTTCTCAGAGAAGCTGTGGCTATGAGCTAGAGAGAGAGAGAGAGAGAGAGAGAGAGAGAGAGAGAGAGAGAGAGAGAGAGAGAGAGAGAGAGAACAAGGAGGCCGATGCTTCTGATGGATGTCCCCACTTATCAGCTAGGCCCACAGGCCTCCACAGGAAGTGATGGTCCCCAAGAGCTCAGGGAGGAAGTTTCCACAGGAAGTGGTTACCTGAGGATAGAGACGTAGGGATCTAGTGGACATCTAGTTCTGAGAAGACGAAGCCAGAGGTGAAGGCTTCAGGCAGGGACTGGCCACCAGGGCAGGAGTCCTCCCTCCCCATCCATGCCAAGGTTCATGTTGGGTGGGTGTCAGGGGAAGAAGATCGCTTGTGTTCTGCTTTGTCAACATCCTTGTTCCCACACGGGGCCTCTGACAGTCCATGGGCGTGGTGTCCAGTGCTTGGTCAGGCCTCATGACTGGCTATTCCCAGAGGTTCTCAGCAGTGCTAGCTTTCTCTTTGCTCATAAACAAGTATGCAGTGAGCAGGTCCCAGACACTCACCGGCTGGTCTCTTTCTTCTCCCATGCTGTTCCTGTCTACTTTTCTCTCTCTTTAGAGACACGGACCCCTCCTGAAATTCTGACTTCTAATGTGAGTGTCCCTCCTTCTGATAGAGGTTGAATGATGTCCCTCAAAATTCATATGCTAAAGTCACATGACCACATTTGACCCTCACATGACCACATTTGGCCATGGGCCTGATGACATTATAATGAGGTCACAGGGTGGGTCCTAATTTGATAGGACTCATGTCCTCATGTTTCACAAACAGAGGAGGTCGGGACACAGATTTACACTGTAATAACATAGTGAGTAGGTGGCCAGCTACCAGCCTCAGGAAGAATCTGTCCTGCCAGAGCCTTGACCTTGGACATCTCCCTTCCAGAACTGTGAGATACTAAAGCCATGCTGATTAAGCCCAGGCCTGTGGGGCTTAGTTCCCAGCAGCATCAGCACCCTAAGACATCTTGTTTCAATCCTGTGGAGCAGGCAGTTAAAGCTCACTGTCTCCCAGCTTCTCAGGGAGCTTGTGCCAGGTTTCCTTTCAGCCTTATCTCCTCCTTGGCCTTCAGTCCTCCCCCCTCCTCCTTTGTCCATCCAGCCCCCTCCACTTGGCCCAGGTACCTTTCCCTAGCTCGTTTTTCCCTCTGACTACAGACCCAACACCTCCTCCTGTCTTCATAGTGCCAAGGGCATCTCTCTGCAGCCAACTGCCTGGGCCTCCTGACACCTCCCATTGTGACTCTGAGCAAGTCTCTGCTCCCCAGACCTCAGCCATGAGATAGAGGTGACACAGTGCCCTCTCCATGGGGTGCAGAAGGGCAGCATCCCAGTGCCATATCAGGGGTGCTGTTGGTAGAACCCTACGCACACCAGTGCTGTGGAATCCCCAAGTGTCTACAGCAGAGTCCTACCGTCTCAAGTCCTCAGTGGCTCTGTGCAGTGGGAGCTCTACACTCTGGCTCTGCTTGGTCAGCACCTGATGACAGTTGCATCCCCTACCCTGTTCCTGCACTGAATCCCTTCTGTGGGCCCTTCCTCCACCCCCCCATGGACTCCATGTCCGCAGGTCCCTAGACCAAGAGTTAGCAGAGGCAAAACCACCCTCCTGTAACACAGGCAAAAGCCAGACTCCAAAGGGTCCAGCAGCAGATGGGAAGCATGCAGAGAGCTGGGGAGATGGTTCAGTAATGAAGTGCCTGCCCTCCAAGCATCAGGACCTGAGCTTGGATCTTCAGCACGCTATAAAAGCCAGGCGCAGTGGTGTATGCCTGTCATCCCAGTGCTGGGGATGTGGAGGCAGGAGGATCCCTGGGGCTTGCAGGCTACCTAGACTAGCAGACTGTGCTCAGTAGGTTCAGTGAGAGACCCTGTCTCAAAAAAAAAAAAAAAAAAGATGGATCAGGAAGATAGCTGACATCAAATTCTGGTCTCCACACTCATGTGAACATATGTGTGCCCACACACATACAAACATGAATATACACATGTAAACAAGTGTGCAGAGAGGGGGAGTCACTGGACAAGAATGGGTGGACATCCAGCAGACCAGGCCCCTAGATCTGACCTTGAGCAGAGCCGAGTGGCTCGGAATAGTCACCCTCTTACCATCCCTGGCCTCCAAATTGAGCCTAGAATTCAGAAAGTAGACTCCTCTAGAACATTCTGCCTGCAGAAGCTGCTTCTAGAACTAATGCCACCACTCTCCTTGGGCACCCAGGAGCACTGCCCCCTCTCCATGTACCCTTTATCCCAATCTACCACCTCCTTCATCCGCCCATAAGGCAGTGCCCATCATGGGCTCCATTCTCCAGATGGGCAAGCAGAAGTCCAGGGAGCTGAGCCTTTTGCTGACCGCGACAAAGCTTGGACTCACCTGGCAACCTTCGCACGCTGCTCTGCTCTTCAGTGCTGCCCATCAGCTGCCCTACACCCTGACTGGGCCGCAGCCTCCTCCACTGACTCAGCAGCCCCTAATCTGCAGATAACTGAGAAACATACTCCCACTTTCCTGTGCCACACTCTCTCTTGGTTCCCATGGCAACCCTGAGCCACCTCTGAGGGATGTGGTGGATGGTGTGGTCGCCTGTCCTTTGACCCTATCTTGGAACAGCCTGCTCCCTCCTGGAGGCTAGAACTTCCCAAGGTCAACCCCTGCGGATCGGATCAGCAGGAAGCTGCTGAGTGGCCTGAAAGGACTTTCTGGGAAGCAGGTACCACAGAGGCTTCCACAGAGGCCAGCTCACCTCAGCGAGCTGCTTGCCCTGTTTCTGGGCCTGTTTCTGCAGCAGCTCCAAATGTTCTACAAGCTGTCCCCCCACACCTCCACCTTAACACCAGAGACTGAGAGGCAGAAGTCTCTGGGGCCCCTGGGAGGGTGGGTTCTTGACAAGGAGAGCCCAGCTTCACCAAAGTTCCCCTGAGCCCCTCCTTTATGAAAGCCTCTATTAGGAAGCGCCTATAAGACACTATCTATGACTCCATCTGTCCTCACCTAAAGTAGGTGATCGGTCCCATTTTAAAGATGAACAAACTAAGGCTAAGTGAAATGGAAGAGTTTGCTCCAGCCAGTGAGTGATGGGACCAGGACTCAATCCAGGCTCCTATGCCCGATACACATGCTGCCTTGTCATTGCCTTCTGTGACTCTGGGGACATCTCCGTCCTCTCTTCCCTAACCTACTGCTCTATATCCCCTGGCCTCTCTCCCTGCTTCAGCTCGCTTTACTCCAAAGCAGCATGGGCTTTCTAGAACAGAAGAGGAAACAGTATCAATGAGGACCCTCTGGCAGAAGTGGCAGCCACGGCTGTGACTTGTGGGTTTCTTAGTTATAAAACCCAGGCTTGGGCTGGAGAGATGGCTTGGTGGTTATGGCACTTGCCTCCAGTGCCTCAGGGCCCGGGTTCAATTCCCCAGGACCCATGTGAGCCAGACCCACAAGGTGGTGGTCCTGGTTCTCTCTCTCTCTCTCTCTCTCTCTCTCTCTCTCTCTCTCTCTCTCTCTCTCTGCTTGAAAATGAATAAATAAAATATTTAAAAATAAATAAATAAAACCCAGGCTTTGCCAACCTGTTCCTGGGTCACTGATATAAATATGCAGATTAGAAAGAGCTTTGTCTGAACTCTGAGCTGGGTGAGTCTGTTCCGGGCCTAGAAGCTTCCACCTCAGCTGATCAGCATCTCTAGGTGCTGGGAGAACCTGGCCGGGATACTCCAGCCCTGGGGACCTGTCATCAGTGTCTCCGCAGAAGATCACCTCGGCTCAGGGCTGAGGTGAGGGCCATTGGAAAGGCTGTGGGCTGCTGTTTCTCCACTTTTCTCACCGTGCATGGAATCAGATCTGCCGGTGCTTGTTCCAAATGTTGGACAACAAAGTCCCATCCGTATCAATTTGGACTCAGCCGAGAGAAGGGCACAGGCCAAGGGTCAGTTCAATGTCAATTAATGATGAGGGGAGGTGGGGCAGAGACGTCAGGCAGAGAAAGAAGGCCAGAGCTTGTTCCGATCCTTAAGACCCCAGGAGAGCAGAGCTCTCCTATATGACTCTGCTCTCCTTCCCCATCCAGCCACCAGCACAGCTCAATGGTTTCTCTCTCTAAAACAGATCTTAACCCTTCTGCCTTCCCATGTTTCTTTCTTTATTTTTTATGGGGGGGGCAGGAAGAAGCAGAAAGAGAATGGGTGTGCCAGAGCCTCCAGCCACTGCAAAGGAACTCCAGACACATGCACTACCTTGTGCATCTGGCATTATGTGGAATTGAACTCGGGTCCTTTGCTGAACAGGCCAACACCTTAACCACTAAGCTATCTCTCCAGCCCCCTTCCCATGTTTCTTATCACCATCACACAGAAGCTCTTGTCTCTCACCAGACCACAGGCTTCTGCCTGAGGCATTCATTCTGCCTTTGGCCAGAGAAAACATGCACTCCTATCCAACCTGGTCATAGCTACCACTGTGTTGAGCAAAAACTGCCCCGTGTCTTGTGTCCTTATGAGACACCGTGTCCTGGCCTTGCCTGGCTCTTGCCAGCTTTTCCTCCATCCACTCCACTGGCCTCAGGGGTCCATGTTCACATATTCCTTCCCCACTGCCTCTAACTCAAGCTCTGTCCACCCCTGACCCTCACACTCTCTGCTTTCTGTTGAAATCCCCTCCAGCCTTTCTCTCCTAGGCTCTGAAACCAGTGCCCATTCATCACTTCCTGAGGATACTCTGCCACGTCAGCTCTTCCCTCTCCCCCTGTTATTGTCTGTAAGGACCCCTTTGTTATTTCTCTCATGCTTCATCAATGCTGTGTGTGTTTCTCCTTGACATCTTTTGCCCCAGCCTTTCTCATGACAGACAGGGTCCTTGTCTATGCTGCCCTCGGCCCCAGCCTTTGCTTTCAGAAGGAGGTTCCCTTGTGCTGTTGTGGGATAAATGAATAAATGAATGAATGAATGAATGAGATCTGGATCTCAGAGATGTCAGACCAAGGCTGGACATTGAGTAGTGGCCACAGATCCAGACTGGGCACCATACCTGGGTTCTCACCAGTCCTAGATTCTTCTTGCCAGGTGACCCTGAGTAACACCTCCCTGTCACTCACCTGGCCTTCTTTCCTTCCTCTTAACAAGCACTTCACAAAGGGATTACTGACTGATGGACAACTGGGCCAGGTCAACACAGGACCTCCCATGCAGCAAATGACTAGTTGTCGCCACCTTGTCCAAGGGTTTCAACCTGGGAGTCTAGTAAGTGCAATGCTGATGGCATGACCCCAGCCCAAGTCATAGCCCTGTCTGTCACCTCTAGATGGTCCTCCTGCTCACCACTTCATGCTTCTGGTTCTATCTGTGAAGACGAGCATTGTGGTAGTTTGACTGAATGTCCCCCAATAGATTTAAAAGTGTAAAAGTTTTTCTCCTGCTGCCTGGATGGAGGAGGTGTCACCTAGGCCAGATCCTAGGGTCCAGGCCTAAGGTATTTCTAAGGTGGATGTAAAATTCCAGCAATACATATGCAAAGAGCTCAAATGTGGAGTTCCTGTTGTTTTAGGGTAGTGTGCTTGCTTGCTTTGGAGGTGCTGGGTCTCTCTCTCTCTCTCTCTCTCTCTGTCTCTCTCTGCTTGGATCTGTGAAATGGGCCAGCCTTTTCTAAAACTTCCCCTTGATCTGTTATTTCAATAAATGCTTTCCTTCCAAAACTGTGCCTGGTATGGAGATTCATCCCAGCAGCGTGTGGCTGACCATGACAATGAGCATTGACCTGGGCAGCAATTTTCTCTTTTGCTTTTCAAGGCCCATCCTTAAAACAACTAATGTTCTGTTCACCTTAGTTCCAGACAATCTACCAAGCAACTCTGGGAGCCCATGACCTGGGCCCATCCTGGTGCCATCTCTGCTCAGGGGTGTCTGCTCTCAGGGAGGGAGCTGTATTTGGCACTTCAGATTGCTAAAGCCTTGAGACTCCAGGCCCCAAGGTGCTGTGGTTTCCCCAGAGCCTTCATCTAGCACAGATTGTCACCACTACCTCATTCAGGGGCTCTCTCTCTCAGCTTTGGCCCTGCAGACATGGGGGCTGGGATCATTCTTGCAGGGGGGCTGTTCTGGGTACTGTGGGATACTTAGTAACATCTTTGACATCTGCCCATCGGCCACCATGAGCCCCCCCCCCCAGCTCCAGTTGTGACAACCAAGCAGGTATGGAGATACGGCCAGATGTGGTGAGTGACAAGAAGCACCGCCTGTAATTCTCTATCACTCCCACACAGATGGCACAACTGTCTGGCCAGCTTTGTATGTGGCTTCAGGTCATGAGTTGAGGGAGCTTTTTTCTGCTGTCCTGAAAGCCTCAGCTGTTTCCCATCAACAGAAGTCAGAGGGCCTTCCTGTCACTTTGGGAGTCCTCCAGATTCAGTACTCTAGGGTCTGTCCCAAGTCTACCCCACCCTACCCCTTCAAGACCACCAGGTACTTACTCCATCCAACAGCTGCGTGTCGAGGTGACAGTCCACTAGGCTCAGAAGAGGGCTGAAGGCTGTTAGAATGCAGTCTGCAACTGTACTGACAGACTCTGTCCCCACCCTGTCCCTGCTCCGCCCCAAGCTGTTCTGTCATGTCTTGACAGGCTTCCAGCCTTCAGGCTGCTGTGGACAAAGTAGCCTGAGCTCACGTGTTGCCCACTAGCTGCTTCTGAAGCCCAATGTGCCCAGCATTGCCAGCGTGATGGGCACTGCTGGCAGACAGGAATGCCAGGCCATGCCAGTGGGTAATCAATGGCTTACTAATTGGCTAAGAGATCCGCTCAGGGGCAAGGAACCCTTAACTGGAACTGGGATACATGGCCAACTTTTATGGGGACTAAGAACCTGGGCTCCAAGGGGAAACTCCCACTACTAGAAATCTACAGAGAGGCTACACCCATTAAAATCTCACCAAAATTAATAATGTCTGTCTCATGTCACCTATCCTGATCTCACTCTCTGTTGGAGATTTTGTTTGTATGTTTCAGAAGCCAGCAAGAACTGTGGACAACCCAAATCCACCCACAGGACCTGAGATGCTGCCTGTCACCCAGGCAGGAGATGAACCACCCCTAATTTAAGATATAGAGCCCAGACAAAGCCTTTGAGGAAGTGGTGAGATGAGCAAGAGACCTCCCTCCACAGCAAGTCAGATAACCCACGAAAGGATAATGGAGACAGACACTGAGGATACCCAACACAGTCCAAAGCAGAAATCCAGAGACTCTTAAGACCTCAACAGTAAAGCAGACCTAAAACTCACCCACCATGACTCAGGGATCTGAGCGGAAGAGGGGCCAGAAAGATTGTAAGAGCCATAGTGGGGGAGAACAACCAGAGTCATTGCCACCACCACCCCCTGCGCCCCAGCAACAACACAGAGAAAAAAAAAAACTGGCTATTTCTTGTACAATCCATAACCCCCTATCCCATGGGCTGGTCCCCAGTAGGTTGGGGACAGAGAGGAGGAAAATGGGGGTATCATCATAAGACTTGCCCATACAATGTATCTTATTATTGACAATAAATGTGTTGTTTTTTTTTTAAAGAAAAGGACCCCAGCTGGCCAGCCTCCCTTTTCCAGGCCTAACTGCTTCATTTCTGTTTGTTTGTGAGGTGTGTCTACATGCATGTGTTTACATATATGAAGTTGCATAGGGACAAATTCAGGTACCAGTCTTGCCTTCTGTCCTATTGGAGGCAGGGTCACTGGTTGGTCACTGCTGCGTTTGTCAAGTTAGCTGGCTTCCAGGTGATTCCCTTTGTCCCCCCCCCCTCTCACCAGAGGTATACTGGGATTACAGGTACCCAGGGCTCTGGGAACTGAACTAAGGTCTTCACACTCAAGTTATGTCCACTTTGTCCACTGAGCCACATCCCCAGCCCAATTCACTTTTTGGTAAACTGATTTCCAGTGGCTCCAGGGAGCAAAGCCTTGAGCGGATTTCTCGCAGCCTGCAGGATTTCTGATGGGGAGTCCAGCAGTGGCTACGAGGGAGCCTTGCAACAGTGGAGACGCTGGAACATTGTTGCTACCCCATCTGCCCCAAGGACCCATCTGAGGTCACAGTGGCTGCAAGGAGTGTTTGATTAGGGGCAGTGCTCATTGCCAGGTTGGCTGGCTTCAAGGCCAGGCCTCTCTGCTTAGAACAAGGCTGCCTCCAGGACGTCTGTGGGTTTACCTGTGTTACGGAGGGCTTTGGAATTCCCCGCTCCCCGAGTTCGTGTCCTCTAATGCAAAAGAATTATACACAGGGACAAATAGAAGTCTTAACACACATTTATTCCTTCTAGATTAATTAGTTAGCGAAAAGGGGAATTGGATGGGAAGGTCACCCAACCACCACATGGCCTGTGAGGTTCATAAAACATCAACAAAGTGCATAAAATCACCCAAAAATCGAAGAAAAGAAATAGCACACATGTTGAAGAAGAATTCCCTCCCCCCCATCTTGGTACCGAAATCAGAGAGGGGGAGAGGCAGCACTCACCGGCCCGGTTCCGAGCGCCTCCCAGCCAGCAGTCCAGACAGAAGAAAAAAAGCCCTTGTCCAAGTTTAAGTCTAGACTTTTAAAGATTTCCTTGCTGGAGGGAGTGGCAAGCTGTGGCCTGGGAGTGTCATGTGACATGAGGTCACCTGTCTGAGGCCATTCCCTCTCTACCTGTGGGGAGTTCTTTCTCCTAACCCCTCTCACCTGGACTGTGCTTTTCTCCCTTGGAATGGGCTCATTCATTCTGCCCCACACTTGTAAAGGATTACTAGGGCTTGGCACATGGTGCTGGCTTAGGCCTTGTGACATTTCCAAAACCCTACACCAAGACTTTCTGTCAGAAGAATGGACTCTGAGTGACCATGACCCAGGAAAGGTGCATGAGTACAGGTGAGGGGTGGAGCTGGCAGATCCAAGAGGGCCAGCAGGCCCCTACGCACCCCCAGGACACATCCCTGCCCTTTCCTGTGACTTTAGGGCCAATTATGTGGCCATTTGCAGTTCCCTGGAAATGGAAAGAGCTAGTATTTATGAACACTCTAGATGAGACCATCCATTTGGCCCCATACTCTGTTCATACAGTCTCTTATCACAGCTGCCCCTTGGGGCTGATTTCAGTCCCTGTGCCGATAGCAAGATTCCCACCCAATGCAGATCACTTGCTCTGTGTTCAGGACCCTCACATTCATCCCTGTGAGTCATAACCAGACAGGGAAGGAGATTAGCCACAGACACACAGCAGACAGTGAGAGAGAAGCTGGGTTCATTCTCCATGCAGAGGTTGGGAGGAACAGACTCTCCCCTAGAGCTTTGATTACAGCCCTACTTGTGTCTTGATTTTGCCTAGTATGACCTAATTTGGACTCCATACCTATAAAGGAGACACAAAGGGCAAGAACTGGGTATCAACTGGGTATCAATCATGATTCCCTAAAGGCAGCCTCCAAATACTTGACTGGGTGGCTCTGAGGACCTGGTGACCCTGGCTGGCCCCTTGATCAGCCTTTGGATCTCTCTCTCTCTCTCTCTCTCTCTCTCTCTCTCTCTCTCTCTCTCTCTCTCTTTCTCTCTCTGCCCAGCAGCAGAGCACCTGGGAGCTGATTTTGGCCTGTCGGTGAGCTGCATAGATTCAGACTCCATAAGTTCAGGTCTAGTGTTCAAGACCACTGTGTTCATTCCAGACCTGGCACTGGCTGCCTGCTTGGCAAAACCAGTATTCTTCCAGAATGGTTGGCAGCCCTACCTCAGAACCCAGACAGGTGACACTGGGAACAGTAGAGAGCTCCAGCCTCCACAGCTGTCACCCCGGGCTGAGATGGGTCCCGACAGTACATCCAGCATTTATGACAGTGTTGAACAAAAGCGACTTTACGTGGGGGCTCCACCTGTTCCACTCCCTGGTCCTCACTGTGTCATCAGTATAGCCACCTCAAAGTGCTGGCAGATGTCTACAGTCATCATCACCCCTGCTCTAAGCACCGACTCTTGACACAAGGTGAGCCATGTCATCAAGAGATAACTTCTGCATGGCACAGTGAGGAAACCCACAGAATGTCATGCCTGTGACTTAGCTATCCACACTTGCACTCTACAGGGGAGGGAACTGGGCACAGGGAGGGGACACAAGTCCCTCACACAGTGCTCTCGACTTCATATGCTGAAGTCCTAATCTCTAGGACCTCAGGGGACCTTGTTTGAAAATTGGATCCTTCAGCAGATGGAATTGGTGAAGACAAGTCTCACCGGATCAGGGTGGTCCTCTAATCCAACATGACTGCTATTCTTTAAAAAAAACAGTGAAATTTGGGGGTCAGGGGAGCTGGCTCAGTTGGTAAAGTACTTGTCTCTCAAGTATGAAGACCTGAGTTCCATCCTTAGCACCCACATAAAAAAGCCAGGCATAGTGGTGTTTGATTGCCTTTGATCCCAACACTAAAGAGGTACAGAGACAGGGGGATCCCTGAGGCTTGCTGGTCAGCCAGTCTAACTTAATTGGTGAGTTCCAGGCAATGAGATCCTCTTTCAAAAATGGCAGATGAATTCTTGAGAGCAGTACCCAAGGTTGTCCTCTGTCCTCCACAAACACATATGTGTGTATGTGTATCAGCACCTCCATGTATGTGCACACAAGCACATAATATGAGCCTATAATTGGGAGGCTAAGGTAGGAGAGAGCCATGAATTCAAGAGCAGCCCCAGGCTAAGAGTGACTTCCATGTCTTCCTGGGCTAGAGTGAGATCCTGCCTCAAAAAACAAAAAACAAAACAAGTGGTGGGGAGGAAGGGGGCCTCTGGGCATGTCTGTAGGTATTATCTTGATTGGGTTAATTGAGTTAGTCTTGGAGCAGACTGGAATATGAGAATATACAGTCTCCCTGGAACACTCCTTTGCTCCCAGTGAAAAAGCCGGGGACCAACAATTACCGGCCAGTACAAGACCTGCGTAGGGTCAATGATGCCACCAAGACTTTGCACCCGACAGTCCCAAACCCATACATTTTACTGGGTCTGATACCGCCCACAGCAGCAGTCTTTACATGCCTGGACTTAAAAAGATGCTTTCTTTTGCCTATAGCTAGCGGAAGCAAGCCAGCCTTTGTTTGCCTTTGAATGGGAGGATCCAGAGACTGGTTCCAAGGGACAACTGACCTGGACTTGCTTGCCCCAAGGATATAAAAACTCCCCAACTATTTTTGGGAAGGCTCTAGCCAAGGACTTAGAAAACTGTCGACCTGCTGGATGCACAATTTTGCAGTATGTTGATGATATAATGCTTGCAGCTCCAACCAAAGAGATCTGCTAGCAGGGCACTGAAGAATTACTGCATTTTTCTACAGGAGACAGGATACAAAGTCTCTAAGAAAAAGGCCCAGATCTGCCAAAAAGAAGTCACCTATTTGGGCTACCACCTCAGCCAAGGACAGAGAAAACTTGGGGAGGAGAGAAAACGGGTAATCATACGATACCCATGCCCCAAGACCAAGAAACAACTCAGAGAATTCCTGGAGGCAGCCGGATGGCCCCCTTGCCTTCGGGCACTGGGGGCCACAGTGTCTTTAGTACAGGAAGCAGACAAATTGACTCTGGGACAGAACCTCACAGTGAAAGTCCTGCATCAGGTCACCTCTTTGCTAAATGGGACTGCCAGCCGCTGGATGACTGGGGAGTGAATAGCTTGGTACCAGGCTATGTTAGGAGAAAACCCCTGAATTAAGATGGAGGCCATTCGAGCCCTAAATCCAGCTACTTATTTACCCAAAGAGGAGGGCGAGCCCCTTAATTCTTGTGAGGAAGTCATGGAGGAGATTCTCTCCTCCAGACCAGACTTGAAAGATGAGCCACTTGCTAATCCTGACATGGAACTTTTCATTAATGGAAGTAGAAGTCTGCAGCATGGGGAGTACCAGACTGGGTATGCAGTAACCACTACGGACCGGGTGGTAGAAGAGGCTCAATTGCCCAGTCACTGGCCAGCCCAGAAGGCTGAACTCCATACTTTAACAAGGGCTCTCTCCTTAGCCAAAGGAAAGCATGTCACTATATATACAGACTCTCAGTATGCTTTTGCCACCCTTCATATCCATGGGGCGATTTACCGGAAGAGAGGACTCCTCACTTCAGGAGGCAAAGAGATTAAAAACAGAGACCAGGGCTGGAGAGATGGCTCATTGGTTAAGGCACTTGCCTCCAGTGCCTAAGGCCTCCGGTTCAATTCCCCAGGACCCACATAAGCCAGACCCACAAGGTAGTGACCCTTGTGTGCTCTCTCTCTCTCTCTCTCTCTCTCTCTCTCTCTCTCTCTAGTGCTTGAAAATGAATAAATAAAATATATAAAAAAAACAGATACCAAATCCTCCAGCTTTTGGAAGCTGTGTGGGCACCCTGAGCTGTGGTAGTAGTATACTGCCAAGCCCACACAAGAAGCAGAGATAAAGTGAGTCAGGGCAATCAACTGGCAGACCAGACTGCCAAGTGGGAAGCCCTCCAGGAAAAGATGATTCAGAAAGTATGCTTTACTCTTCCTATACTTCCAGAGCAGCCTGGGTATGCTGTGGAAGAAAAGGAGGAAGCTATAAGACAGGGAGCAACTGAGCACTCTGAGGGCTGGCTAATTACCCCAAAAGGAAGTTTCAAGGTCCCAGAGAGGGCTGCCTTCAGCCTAGTTTGACAAGCTCACGAAATGACATACTTGGGGAAGATGGCCTTATAGGACTTGCTACAGAGGTACTTGGAGGTTCCAAAGCTGGCAACCTTAACCCAACAAGCCAGTCAAGCCTGTTTGCCATGTGCACATAATAATCCTAAACAGGAGCCCAAGAAGCCAATGCTAAAGCAGAAGCAAGGGTCCTATCCATCTGAGCATCTGGAATTGGACTTTACTGACATTCAGCCTAGCAAAGGCTACCGATATTTGCTGGTCATAGTGTGTACTTATTCTGGTTGGGTAGAGGCCTTTGCTACCAGAACAGAGAAGGCTCAGGAGGTGTCTAGTGTCCTGGTTAGAGAAATTATTCCACGCTTTGGAGTACCAGCAAGCATTGGCTCAGACAATGGCCCGGCTTTTGTTAGTAAAATCATTCAACAAGTGTCAAAGGCAGTGGGACTTACCTGGAATTTGCACACACAATACTATCCTCAGTCTTCAGGCAGGGTGGAGAGAATGAAGAGAACTTTAAAAACAGCAATGGCTAAACATTGCCAGGAGACAGGCCTCCCTTGGCCTGAGATTTTGCCACTTGTCCTGTACCGAATACGTTGCGCACCTTGTAAATGTGGTTATTCCCCTTTAGAGATCTTGTTCAGTCGGCCACCTCCTCTGCTCCTGAGAGACTCAGGGGATCTCCAAGAATACAGGCACATCCATCTCCAGCGGTTTCTGAAAGACTTAGCCAGGACTACACAGAGGATTGGGAGGCAACTCAACTTGCCTGCTCCCCCAGCAATTAAGGGTCCCTTACAACCTTGGAACCCAGGAGACTGGGTTTGGATAAAAATTCCAATACGAGGAAATCTAGATCCAAGATGGGAGGGGTTATACCAAGTCATACTAACCACTCCCTCAGCTCTCAAAGTTGCAGGTGTCAAATCCTGGATACACCACACCCACGCTAAGGCAGCTGCTGATCCCCGCCTAGTGTGGAAGTCTGAACCGAACCTGGACCAGCCCCTGAAGCTGACTCTGTCTCAATGGCCAAGAGATGAACCCCAGGAGCCCAGCCCGACTACAGACAGCCCTGCTCCTCCTGAACCTGAGTTGGTTGAACATTCTCGGCCCTAGCCCCTCATCAGCCCTCCAGACCCACAAACCAGTGTGGGAGGCTTCTCTATATCATGGGTCATCACTACTCAATAAGACTAATTGCCCCCCCAGGGCCCTTACCTTATCTCTTTTAGGTGGTGTCTTCATTCCAGAACCAGCATGATAATACTGCCTGCCACTGCTGAAAGGTGCTACAGCCTGGAGCCTTGTTACGACTACTCCTATGGTTACACTGGAGACAATCTGAGATACGCTGCATATGGACGGGTGCCCAGGACTCCTCAGGACTGCAGAGGAGCCTATTGGTCTTACCTCAGATACTGGTCTTGTGTGGACTTTGCAAACCCGGGGGCATGGGCGGGTTCCCCAACCAAAGGGCAAGGTGTACCAGTGACAGGGCAAAATGCTCAACAAGGAATCATTTGGGAGCTGGCTGTAGAGAAACCCCAACAGTGGGGCTCCCGAAGTTTTGGGATGGGTTGGTGTATGGAAGGAGTTTGCGATAATCATCACTTGGCAACTCTGAGTTTAATCATTTAAATGACCAATCTGTCTATACCCACAAGTAGAGTCAATACTCTAGACCCCTGGGTCCCACAACCTGATCACAGACCCCTGCAAGTGACTACCAAAGTCTAATCCAGATACTCCCCTGACAAAAATGCTTAAACTTGCAAATGCCAGTCATGAACTGCTAAAGTAAGCAGACCCTGACCTAGACAAGGACTGTTGGTTGTGTCTGAGGGCTGGACAAATGACCTATATGGGGGTGGGGGTAACCAATCTTACCCTGATTAATGAAGCAATAGAAGGCTCATGCCTAGTTGGACCCCCAGTGCAGACAATTGGAGAAGCCCAATGTATAGGGAAGGAAGAGAATTGCATATAACTTTCCTATAAATCCCCAGCTCCCCAGGGAACCTACTTTGCATGCCCCCGTGGCATTCATACCTGCTACCCTGGGGAAAACTGTCATTTGATTTTTCTTGCCCCTGATTTAGATATTCTTTCTGGGGATGAGATGCTACTTTATCCATCTCATCATCATAGAAGAAAGAGAAATCCCATCCTACTTCCCATCCTCTTGAGAATGGCTCTAGCAGGCACTATGGATACAAGTGCCACAGCAATTGGGCTTCAGCAGGTCCAACATAGTCTGCCCAGATTAAGGAAGACCTGAGCTTATTATAGCCTTGCAGAATCAGATAGATTTCCTGGCGGTGGTAGTAGTACCAAACCATAGAGGTTTGCACCTGCTGGCAGCAGAGAAAGAGGGAATCTATGTTTACCTAGGAGAAGAATGCTGTTTTTATGCAAATGAATCTGGTTTCGTCAGGGAGAATGCAAAGCAGCTATTAGAAAAAATAAAAACTAAAGATAGAGAAGAAGAGTAGGAGCACTGCCTGGAAAACTTGGGGTCCTTGGCTCACACCCCTAGCAGGACCCCTAGGTATGATTTTCCTGGCCCTCCTGTTGGGACCCTGTCTAGTAAACTTATTGACTAGGTTTATTAAAACCCGATGGAAGCAGTGAGGCTTCAGGTAGTTCATCAAGTATATGAGAGGGTGTCATTAGAGGAGGATATGAAGATTCATAATTCAGATGAAGAGGAGGGGATCTTGGAGCAGACCGGAATATGAGAATAAGCTTACTTCCCCCTCCTCTGTATTCACTGTTACATCCTTTGTCTGCCAGGTCTCCCCTGTATTCACTGTTACATCCTACTGACATTTGTCTGCCAGATGGCCAATCTCATTGCATGAGGTGAGAAACTGTCAGGGCTCTGAAGTTCTGTGAGATAAGAAAGTTAGGAGAGACAAAGTCGGAGAACACCTGGGGAGAGTATCTGAATTTCCTGAAACCTATTGTGAATGTGTGAACTGCTAGGTGATGGTAATTTGCATATATAATGTCACATACCCTACTCTGTACTGACTATACAACTCCTTTGTCAACAGGGGTGCAGGGCCCAAGACCTTTTTCTGTGCTTGGACCCCCAGGCTTGGGCGTAAAATAAAACTCCACTCTCCTCTTGCTGAAGCGGCTCTGTCTTTTGTCACTGGGTATTTCTACAACATTAGGAAGACATATCTTAACTGTGGGTGATACTGTTCCAGGAGCTGGGGTCCTGGATTATAGGAAAAGGGCAGCTGGCTGAGTATCAGCATTCCTCAATCTCTTCATTCTGAGTGAGATCTGTTCTATTTCAGGCTCCTGCTGACATGCCTTCTCCATCATGATGGGCTGGAACCTTGGAAGTGTAAGCTGAAACAGACATTTCTTCTGGAAGTTGCTTTGTCAGGTATTTTATCCCAGCACGGCACGCACTCCTGCACATGTGCACACACACACCTCTCCTTGGAGATGAAGACAGCTTGAAGTGGTGTGTTTCTACATCCAAGGATGCGAAGGTTCCCAGCATCCCTGGGCACTAGGGCAGGGGCATGGACCAGCTCCTCACCCAGCCACACAATCACCAGCACCTGGAGGCTCAGCTTGTGCTACTAAAGAGCAGCAGCCCCAGGGAGTGAGTCTGTTGGCTGGGGGAGTTCAGACTAGAGTCGTGCATCCTGGTCCAAGTGCCGGCTGCAAGTTCAGTGTTCTGCCTACTCTGTTAACTCACAGATAGCCCTGACTGAGCCTTGCTCCTGGCCTGTGTTCAGATTCTGGGGATGGTCAACACCACATCTACATCATTGGAGACCCCTCCTTCCCAGGTGGTCAGGGATGCTGCAGCCCCCTCCTTGCTCTCATCTGTCACTGAGTCAGAACCCCAGAACATCCTCAGGAGACTCTGTGTCTGCCCTGCATTGCAGGGCTGGGGCTGGTACAGGGCTCTGGGACCCTGATGCCACACCTCCCCCAGGGAAGACATTCAGATCCACAGGGTGCATCTCTCCTGCACTTGGCTGCCAGTGGCCCGTGGTTCTGTGATATAACATCCTATGTCCTCCTTAGCTACAGAGTCAGTCTTTGCTCTTTCTATACAGGAGCATGGGGGGAATCTTCACATGAATACTTGGTCTTTGCTCCCGGTTCCTGACAAACAGCATCTAAGACTTGTGCAATTTCCTGAGTGGTATGAGCATCAGATTCAGGCTTCTAAATCTTTTAGGGGAGGGGTCCTTTGGAGGAAGGTGATAGGCACAACCTTTGTCCCAAGATGGAGACATTCAGTGGGCTCCTGGACAGCCTGGGATGGTGTCCTGTTACTGGGCAATCAAACCTAGGATCAGTTTCACCTTTATCCCTCCAAGTGGACTCTGGAACCTGAAGAAGGACAAAGGGTTGAATCGGTTCCCAATGAGCAATGATGTAATTAATTATGTCTATGTTGTGGGGCCTCTATGAAACTCAGAAGGACAGTGTGAGGAGCCACTAGACAGCTGAATAGGTGGGGGAGACTAGAGGAGAACCCCAAGAGAAGGCATCTCAGATCTTGGCATATCCTTAGGCATCTCAAACTTTGCTCTGGGCACCTCCTTCACTTCTTGTCTCTACCCTCTATTAATACCATAATCTGCTGCTATGAGATTTAAGGACTGTGGGTCCTTCCAGCTAAACCTCTGACCTGAAGAGGGGTTCAGGGGCACCCCTGCTTATAGGAGCTGGCCAGAAGTACAAGTGACTGACGTCTGAAGAGGACAGACTTTCTTGTGGGGTCTCTGCACCCCTCTCCCACTGCAAAGTGCAGAGACCTCTCTTATCATTCTGGGAGATGACCAGGGGCTCAGAATCAGGGAACATGGCCTTTGCAAATCCTAGACCTCACAGGCAGTGACAAACACAAGAGGGGTCCAGACACTGCTCCAGAGTGGCACTGTCTCCTACATAGAGTTTTTAATTTGTTTTTGATTTTGTTTCAATGCTTCAAAAGGACATTTTGAGATCTGAGGAGCTGGAGAAAATATTTGTTCAATCAATTCCAGCCCAAGGGCTGTCAGGGTTGGTGATGGCAAACAAACAGTCCAGTAACCTTGCGTTCAGATCAGCCTTTTACATGTGCTCATTCACTCACTCACTCACTCACTCACTCACTCACTCATTCATTCATTCATCTGGTACTGGTAGGCTCTGTGCCATTCACAGTTGGACTGGGGTAAGGGGAGTGAAGGGAGTGTGAGATACACAGAGTCCCACCTCTGTGATGTCTCATTGGATAGGAGAAGAAGGGGTAAGGCACAAGTGATTTAAGACCAGCTGTGTGTGAGGGCCTGACTTGAGAAGAGGAGGAAGAATTGGTGTGTGATCTTTTAAAAAATATTTTATTTATTTATTTTCAAGGAGAGAAGCTAGAGAAAGACAGAATGGGTGTGCCAGGGCCTCCAGCCACTGAAAATAAATTCCAGATGCATGTGCCACTTTGTGCATCTGTGTACTGGGGAATCAAACCTGGGTCATTATAGGCTTTGCAGGCAAGCACTTTAAATGCTGAGCC
>PVHP010032661.1:0-20151 GCA_004024765.1 Zapus hudsonius | reverse complement strand
AGTTGGAATAAGTTAGGCTTTGATCTGCTTATCTTATCTTGGGGACAGCTGTGGCCTGCCTAGGGGCTTTGGAGTTTTCAGGATTGCTAAGATTTACAGGGGCCCCCGGACTTTGCCTCAACTTCCTTATCGGAAGGAGACTGTCCCAGAAGCCTGCCAGACTCAGCAAAACCCTACATCCTCCATGCCTCATTAGCAGGGTACCACAGGAATCTATATCTGCTTTGTGTTTGAGTAATTTATGCTTAATGAACTGAGGGGCACCTGCATTTGGTACATACATATTTAGTGTAGTGATGTCTTCTTCTTGTATTTTTCCCTTGACAAGTAGGAAGTGGCCATCATCGTCCTTTTTTATTGCTGTTGGTATAAAGTCTATTTTGTCAGATATTAGAGTAGCCACACTTGCTTTTTTATTCTTCCAACAGGCCTGGGAAATTGTTTTACACCCTTTTACTCTCAGTAGGTTACTGTCTTTAGCGATAAGGTGTGTTTCTTGAAGGCAACAGATGGAAGGGTCCATTTTACTGATCCAACCTACCATCCTGTGTCTTTTTATAAGAGAGTTGAGTCCATTTACATTCAAAGTTATAACTGTGAGGTTTGCCATGTTGTAGAGGATATGGAGGTTGGCATCTGAACTGTTGCTGCTATCTCTTTTGTGTTACCTTGCTTGTTCTCTGTTCTTTTCCTGGGGTCTGTTGTTTATTTCATTTTCATGGGATATCTCATGAAGTATCTTTTGAAGGTTTGGCTTTGTGCTCAAGTAATTGTAAAGCTGATTAGTCTCGTGGAATACTTTAATTCCTCCATCAATTATGATGGATAACTTTACTGGGTAGAGTAGTCTAGGTTGGAATCCATTCTTCTTTAGGCCTAGAATCACTTTGTTCCAGGCTCTCCTGGCTTTTAATGAGCTTGTTTCAGCATTCTTATTCAAAGTCTTGCTACATCTATAATTAAATTTTATGTTGTTTACATAGGATTCCCAGATGCAAATGAATTGTTATCAATATTTCTATCCCATCCCTATTCTCAGAGGCAACTCACAACTTACTTTTCAATTTGATGTGAAATCTGAAGGTTAGAAACAGAAGTACTGCTAAAGCAGAGCTACTGGGCACCTTTGTTGTCTTGGATTCTCCCTCTAGTTTGATGTCTGGTGCTTTGATGGAACCACACTATGCACTCACTTGAAACAGTGTCCTGAAGGCACACTTAATGTATGAAAAGGCTAAGATAAAGATGAAAGATTAATTTGCTGGTCAGAGGTCACTTAATAATACAGTGGCAGAAACACTGAGAGTAATAGAATTTATATGCATGAAATTATAATGGGATACAAATTGGCCATTCCATTTTCTTTTATTAGGACAAGATGCAATACTGTAAACTCTAACAGTAGTGTAAACTAATTCTGTAAATTTATCAAAACAACTGTATCACATTTGTCAAGTAATATGACTCTACTAATTTGAGAGGTGTCAATATTCCTTCTCTGAAGGAAATTTTTATTTTATATTTTTGAATTACATTACAGTTGTTAAACCTAAAGGCTATAGTTTGTATAGAATCATAGAAACCATGCATTTTCAGGTTATGATCCCAAACAAGTCCATATAGTCTGCTTGATATTAAAATGTTTATTCAAAGTTTTAAAGAAGTTTTATCAGAGGCTTTATAAAATGTACCCATTTCTTTTGACTTATATACACATTCTTAAAACTTAAATTGTTTATATGAAACTAGAATGATTGCAGTTTTATAACCTTGAGGGTAGATTTGCATAAATTATCATAGGGAAGTTAAGTATGTAAGGATGAATATTAAGCATTATATTATATCTCAAATTATAATACTAAAATTCTCAACATGGGAAGGGATAAACCTAAGTTAGCAATGATTGTTTCTTTTACATGAAAACAGAAAAGAATAGTTATGGTATTTGCATAAATTAGCATATCTTTATCTGTATCTTTATATTTTCTCCAGACAGATTTTTTTTAATGTTCAGTCTGTTTTTTTTTTTATTGTCCATAATGAGTTACATTATTTAATGGGAAAACAATGAGTTGTTATCCCCAGTTCCCCAATACCCCTCTTCCCTAAGCCCACTTGGCTGGAAGTCCTCCACCTTGGGCAGTCTGGATCAGTCCTTGGGGCAGGAGATCATGGATGGCCTAGTAGTCAGTCTGGTTCTCCTGATGTTACTCAAGGGTGTCTTGCCTCTGGATATTCTCCCCCAACATGGCTCTCACAATCTTTCTGCCCCCTCTTCCGCTAGGTTCCCTGAGTAGTGGTGGGTGAGTAATAAGATTGCTTTAATGTTGAGAATTTAGGGGTCTTTGTGTTGAATATCATTGCCTTCTGTCTCACTGACTTATCGTGTGTTGATTGAATGGCTGTGGCTGTGGGTCTCTTGGTCATCCCGTCATTCTGCTTGGGCTTCCATATGGATCCTCCACAGTATGATTGTGGTGGCTCATCTATTGCCAGGATCTCAGCTATCTACCTGCAGACGGTTGGTAAGGTTGGATGAGCCACAGCTGTCTTGCTTCATTCTGAAAGATATAAACACAGTCTCCATTGTAGAGTGAGATCAGTATAGGTTATCAAAGATACACCATTCTGGATTAGCTAGATTCTATTTAAAATAGCTTCTCCGTCAATTGCTCCCATGGTGCATCTCTTCTCGGGAGCCCAAGAGACCAAGTTCCCGTGCATATCACCCTAAGTCCCCTATTCCAGTTAAGGTATCCCTGTCGCTCAGTGGAATATTTGGCCAAATTCAAAAACTGTTGCTTGTCTACCCCAGTCCCAGACTTCTCCATTGCACAAGTGCTCCTTTTTTGGTTTGCTGTTCTCTCCCAATAGGAGGTATGATCAGCCTACTCAGGACAGCAGGCTGTGTTTCATGCCAGTGGTCTCTGTTTACTCCAGTTATTGTTGACCAGCTTCCCCTGGCAGCTTATGCAGTGCCTTCCAGCACTACACTAACTACCATCTGTGGGCTGGTTACCATTCCAGACCTTGAAGGGTCTCTAGATGCTGATTGATGGCATTCTGTGGTCCAGACAGATTTAATATGTCGACAGATTTCTATGTAATTCCCATGTACAATCTTTTTAAAAGCAATTATTATAGAAATGTTCTATTGTAGATTATGTCTCTGCCTCTTTGAGGTGGAAAACTGCCAACCTGTTGACTCTTTAAACCTAGTAGTTCTCCTACAATGACCCAGGAGCCATATCTTTAACATGCAAATCACTTAAGAAGACCAAGTTCCAATCTCCTAGCTCTTGTGGAAGAATCAGTATGTGACTCGGTTTCCCGTGAATAGCAATGTAATCATACTGACCAATCTTCCTCTGAAGCCCTGCTGTCCTAGCTAGCTCCTGCCTTTAACAAAGACATTTCTACACTTTCTTTCAGTGGTATTCCATTCAGTTTCTCTCTCCTGCTGTAATAACTTGGAGTAATTTCTTCCTTGCCTGTTTATCTCTGTATAGTGTCAGTTTTTATTTTTAGCTATAAAACCTAAATGCAGATATACTTAGGCATATTTATAATATATGTACATATATATATAATATATGCAATATACATAATAAACATATATGTAATATAATATACATAATATATAATGTATACACACATTCAATTTAGAAGAAATACTGTAGACTTATGAATAAGGCTCTACTAAGGATGCTCTAAACCTTGTACTCAGAATAATGGAATATTACAAATAAAAGTATCAATAAGAAATTATAACGTGGAATTCTATGTAAAATTTATTTTCAATTTTAAAATAAATACAAATATTCTCTGCAGAATAGTGAAGGCATATATGTAGAATGTCAGGGGATTGTGTGGTCTTGCAGCTTCACAGAAAAGCTGAAGAATTCTTTTCAGAGGCCTGTACTTGGGTGAAACTGACATTCTTGACTGTACTACAGAGAAGAATTTCAGATTTAATCACTGAAGCAGAGATTAAAGTAAGTAAAAAGTAATGTAAGCATACATTTAGCCATGGCTGTTTATAGAAAGAAAGAGACTTAAGGAAAATATTGAAACACTCAAGAAGGCAATAGAGGAAGATGTGATAAGATGGAAAGACATTCCATGCTTACGGATGGGGAGAATCAATATAGTAAAAATGGCAATCCTGCCAAAAGCAATTTACAGTTTCAACACCATGCCAATAAAAATCCCAACCTCCTTCACAGACATAGAAAAAATAATCTAAAATTTTATTTGGAATGGCAAAACACCCTAAATAGCTAAAACTATTCTGAGAAAAAAAAAAACTTATGCAAGAGGAATCACCATACCTCACTTTAAAACATACTACAAAGCCATAGTAACTAAAACAGCATGGTATTGGCAGAAAAACAGTCTGACCAGTGGAATAGAATTGAAGACCCAGCCTTTAATGCAAGTAACTTCAGCTTCTTAGTCTTTGACACGGGATAACCCAGTGAGACAGAAACCAACGATTTTCAACACAAAGACCCCTAAATTCTCAACATAAAAGCAGCCTTAATACTCACCCACCACGACTCAGGGAACTGAGTGGATGAGGGGGCCGAAAGATTGTGAGAGCCGTGGTAGGCGAGACAATCCAGAGGCATGATGCCCCTGAGTTATAACATACTAGGTCCAGGAGAACCGGGCTGAATACTAAGCTAGCCATGATTCCCTGCTGCAAGGACTGATCCAGACTGCCCAAGGAGGAGGATATCCAGCTGATTGGGGATGGGGAAGAGGGGCATTGGTGAACTGGGATGACAACTCATCATTTGCCCACTAAAAAATGTAACTCATTATGGACAATAAAATAAATAAAGAAAGAAAGAAAGAAAGAAAGAAAGAAAGAAAGAAAGAAAGAAAGAAAGAAAGAAGAAAGAAATAGACTTAGAGAAAGGACAAGACACTCAAATTTAGGTGTAGTCTTCTCAAGTGAGAGGCACTAAAGTATTTTCTCAATAACCTTTTCCATGATTTTTGTGCTCCTGAAGTTACTTTTTTGAATGGTTATTCAGGAACTTTTTTCTCCCCTCTCTTTCAGTAAAAGTGATAATACATGAATTCTGAGGTATTGTGCATAGGAAGACACCTGATAAGGAAAAATCTTGGTCATAAAGGTTTCATAAACAACTGGCATGTTTTAAATTCAAATTAATTTTCTTGTTTTATTTGTGAGATTCCCAGGCAACTTGCTGGCATTTTATATCCAGGAAAGGAATGAAAACCCATATTTTTAAGGACTTAATGGTTCATTGTTACTTTTAATAAATTTTAACCAGATGGCCATGGGATGTTTTCTTCCCTTTCTCTTTGTCTTAGTTTTCTGTCTTTCTACTCTACCTCGGAATAAGATCAGAATATACTTTTGAACACTTATGTATTGAGTTAATCCAACTTTTGCTGTGTTTGGTAGATTCTTTATATATTAATTTAGTTATTTATATTCTCTGACATAAATAGATATGACATCATCATGATATTAAAATGCCTTCCTAAACTAATAGTATTCAGGTTTCCTTACATGAATTTATGACTGCAAAAATTAAGTCCAAAATTCCCTTAATATATGGTGGTAAGGACAAATGGTTCATTATTTACACATCTGTCCACACCCTTCAGCTATTTTTTACTTTTTCCTTTATACCTTATGATCAATTGAAATTAAAGGTAGTTTTAGTTTACAACCAAAGTTAATCGTTCAGCCCATTCTGTCAGCAGCTCTAGTCTTGATGCTATAAGTACTTATCCTAATGCAATATAACTGCAGTAGCTCAAAATACATATGATCTGGAGGATGTATATATTTTAACATTTCCTTTGCAAAAGATGGGCACAAAGTTACCTTTTGTTTTCAGTATGTGATTATCATTTCATTGAAATAAGCTTATATTTAACAATTAGTTTTTCATAGACTGTAGCAAAGCAGATATTAAAAAGTGATCGAAACTCTAGCTTCACCTTTTGTCTGATACATGTCATCTTAGACACTCTACTACATAGACTGCACCATCTGGTGAAATAAAAGCCCCAGCCTAGCAGAGGAGTCATGTATAATTATGTTTTTGTATGCAGTATACAAATAAATTATAAAGTACTCACTTTGTTTATGTGCATTGCATACAAGTATTTTACTAGGGAGAGGAAACGTGTTTATTATCAATAATCAGCCTGCAGAACAATTGTCTGCAATCCTTTCAGAACTGAATGTTAAGGCTTGAAGGATGGAGTCAGTCAAAAAATCAAAATAAATTTTTATTCATATTTCATTCACTCAAACATATGTTCCTTTTCACAGATATTTCATGAGTATATTTTCTTACCAAGTTCAGAGTGCCTTATATATTACTTTGGTCCTTGTAATGGACAGGAGCCTAACTTCAGTCTGTGTGGGAACACTTTGTGAATGAAGATTTAGGAGACCGAATATCTATCTATCTATCTATCTATCTATCTATCTATCTATCTATCTATCTATCTATCATCTATCTATCTATCATCTATCTATGCTATATACATAGTGATAGGAATAAGGAGTAAGACAGCCCATTTTATAGGCAACTAGTATGGTTAGAGGCCTGTTACAGTAGCTTTCCTGTTGTATATACACAAACAGTTTGTAGAGTAAAGGGTTTATTTTGGCTTACAGACTCAAGGTGAAACTCCACGATGGCAGGGAAAATGATGGCATGCACAGCTGGACATCACCTCCTGGCCAACATGAGGTGGAAAACCACAGCAGGAAAGTGTGAAAAACACTGGCAAGGGGAAGCTGGCTGTAACCCCCATAAGCCAGTCCTCAAAACACAGCTCAAACAAGGCTCTGATTTCCACATTGCCATTAGCTGGGCACCAAGCATTCAGATCATATAAGTGTATGGGACACTACTAAATCAAAGCTCCCAAAAGAATAAGCATATATCTGTATGGCCTGACAAAGCCAAGGGATAGATATTTCAGAATAAATCCAGAAAGCAGAGTCTAGTGACTAAAATCCAAAAGCCCTGACTCTAAAAGTTCAAATACTCTGATTTATGGTGACTCACCAGCAGGTCAGCTGACCCACACAAAGTATTCAGTTCTAATGTGTATTAACTCATTAGCCTATCAGGACCCCCCCCCAACACACGCACGCACGCACGCACGCACGCACGCACACACACACACACGTTCAAAGTAACCAATCAAATCCATCCAGGCTTAATACTTAATTTATATCCCTTGGGGTATCAAAAGCCCTGATTCTAGTCAGTAGGTGATTACTTGCTCCTTAGGACAACTCTAAGCTTGGGTCCTTGCTGACTGTCATGGTTTGAACCAGGTGTCCCCTACAAACAAATGAATGTGTTCTGAATGATCAATCCTCAGCTGGTGGTAGTTTGGGTTTTACAACCTTGAAGAAGTTGTGTTGTTTGGTGTTTATGGGGGTTATAAGCCAGCTTCCCCTTGCCAGTGTTTGGCACACCTTCTTGCTGCTATTTCCAGTGCTGTGGCGGAGGTAATGTCCACCCCTCTGCTCATGCCATCATTTTCCCTGCCAGGATGGTGTCTCCCCTCAGGTCCATAAGACAAATAAACTGTCCTCCACAAGCTGCTTTTGTTTGGGTTCTTTCTGCACAACAACTGGAAAGCTGACTACATCAGTTTTGGTACCAGGAGTGGGGTCATCTGGTGCTGCTAGAACCCTGATTCTGTGGTTTTGGACCTTTTGGAAGTGATTGAAAATCTTGGCCTAAGAGATGCCTCACAGTGCTATGAGCACAGCTTCATGGAAAAAAACTATGGACTGTGACGTTTGGCTTACTAAGGTGCGAAAGAACTTCGTCAGGACTATGCCAGAAACAGTTTGTGTGAGAGGCTTGCTGCATTCTGCCTGCCTGTGTCCTGGAAACCTGTGCATGGTTGTTTTACGTAAAGACGGACTGGTGTGAGCAGATGGAGATGGCACAGAAAGAAAGATCTTTGGGTTGAAACTGCTGCCCATTCACCTGCAATTGTTTGAGAGATGACAAGCACTGAGATTGGGCCAGCTGGTCTGCATTGGAACAACAGGAAGAATGCGGACTCTTTGAAGTAAGGGGCCTGAAATCTCTGTTCCTCCCTGGATTAACAAATTGGTAGCCCACCTGGTTCTGTGGAGTATAACAAATGCAGGAAGAGAGGGTCATTGGATTTGCAACACAGTTCTGTTTTTGAAAAATGGCCATCAAAGTATGCAGCAGGTGTACTAGGTTGTCTGCATGGAGCCTGATGGAGCCATGAGGATTAACTGTGGGTTGCAACGGAGACCCAATAAGATTACAGGACTATGCATGGCTGCAAAGGTGAGCTTCCAGCACCAGATGAAATTTTCCCAGATGTGAGTAGCTGAACTAAAGGGGCAGAATTAAATCTCCAAGAGACTTGTTATTGGTTAGAATCATTGAACTTGAAGTTAGAGATTGAGGTTTCCCGGCTTGATTTAAATCTTTATTGGTTCAATATATTTTCGCCTTGCCTCATGTTTTATGGTGTGAATGTTCTGTGCCATTACGTGTTTATTTTTTGGTATTATGGCTCAGTTGAAAGCTGTGGGGACTTCTGAGTAGAGCTGACACATTGTATTTACATCATGTGTGATTATTAGTTTGTGGGGGCCAGGGGCGAACTGTCATAGTTTGATCCAGGTGTCCCCCACAAACAAATAAATGTGTTTTGATTGATCGATATTCAGCTGATGGCAGTTTGGGTTTTACAACCTCGATGAAACTGTTTTGTTGGGGGCAGGCTTATGGGGGTTATAAGCCAGCTTCCCCTTGCAAGTATTTGGCACACCTTCCTGCCACTATTTCCAGTGTTGTGGCAGAGGTGATGTCCACCCCTATGCTCATGCCATCGTTTTTCCCTGCCAAGATGGAGTCTCCCCTTGAGTCCATAAGCCAAATAAACCCATTCCTCCCCAAGCCTCCTTGGTTTGGGTTCTTTCTGCAGAGCAACTAGAAAACTGACTACAACATTGTATTACTTTCACTCTTATTTATATTAAACATTTTTCTACCTGACCTTTCTACTTTGATAGTTCAGTGGTTAAGAACACTTCTTGTGCCTTTGAACACCTAAGAGAAAGCTCCAAATAGATTCCCCCATAAACAGCTCTCTGTGGCCACATGCATCTATAGGGGACTTGATAATTACCCGAGCTGAAAAATACATGAATAAAAGGCAAGCTCTGTGGATCAGTAAGAGAAGCTCAAATAAGAATGGGAGGAACAGGAGATCTGCTATTCTGCTCTAACCACTGTAGGTGAGTACAGTTGGAGCTACCTGGGCACATACATGTGCATATACCCCCCCATACATACATGCAAGGAAAACAAAAAGAAGTTTCCAATTTCATAAACACTAGTACAATATTATAATAGTATCTTTCTCGTATAACTTTGTGTTCAAATTTGAAGCATAATAAAATGTTTTTTTTCTGATTATAAGTACAGCCCTATATAACCATATTGTCATAGTTTATGTTAATAGTAAATTAAATTCTCCAGTTCTTATTCTTCAGTTATTGCTCTTAGAGTAAACCTTATAGTTAGACCACATGCAGAATTTTAATGGCTTTTTATCACAATTGTAATGAAGACAAATTAAGAACAAGTACATAACAGAAAATGCTGTGCACACCATTAATCCCAGCACTTTAGAGGCAGAGGTAGGAAGATCACCTGTGTTTGAGGCCAGCCTGGGACTACAAAGTGAATGTCAGGTCAGCCTTGGCTAGAATGAAACCCTACCTAGAAAAAAAATATGTAAAAATTAAAAAAAATCAGCCAGTTCTCATCACCAACCCTGTGACTCTAGGCATTATCTTATCTGCTGGGTGCTTATATTTGGTAATCTTCAGGCAAATGGAAAAGATTCATCCCTGAATAGAAATTCTAACTCATACTGCTTTAAAACTTTTCTTCTGTAAATAGGGAAATGATTCCACTCGACTGGATTGATGTAGCAGTCTGACAAAGTTTGCTCTGTAAAGTTTTTCCAAGTCTGTTACTTGAAGGAATGTCTATGTCTGGAGACATGAAACATGGCATCCACCTGACAGAAGAACAAACTACCCAAGCCGAGAGGCTTCTGGAGCTGCCTTGGTGTCATAGCACTCATACTATTGTGTTTTTCCTTGACACTTCTCTGAGAATCAAGTCTGCAGTCCAAGCAGGGATCGCTATGGAACGCTATCAACAATAAGGATTGCTTGTATTGTTCCCATAGAGAATCTGGAAACTGCTTATTGCCATGTGCGTATTTGCTTTCTAACCACATGTTGGATAGAACTTGCTTGAAGGTACAGTATATATGCCTTCAAATTGCTTTCTTGAGATCTTGACATGCTCAAAACATTGTTTTATAAGACTGAGTAGTGAGAATGAAACAGAAATTCTCCTTGTTTATGTTGCTTCAAAATTCAAACTTTCTCCTCAGCTGTTTATGGTATAAAGAAAGACCAAGCTTATTTGCATAATCCCCATTCCTTTGTGAAATAAAATCTTAGATTGCTGAAAAATAATAAAAAATATACACAAAATAGAAATCTAGATTTTTGGTTTCAGCAGACAGAAAATTATTCTGCCTAATTCCCTTAATAGTATTGGGATATTTAATTTTATATTTTCTACTAAACCTTTTTTTTTGAAAAGTTTTTTATATGAGAAATACTTTTGAGATGGACTTTGAATAACAACATTGCCAAAAATATATGATTAAATATATTTTAAAGTAGAGACAACTCACAAATAAAAATATCAAACACCTACAGAAGGTGGTCCTCGATGCATTATTTATGATTTTATTAAAATAAATTTCTCCATACCAATTTCCTTATCACCTCATGGATATGTAATTTAAATGAACTGAGTGTTTCTCACAAGATTCACCTAGTCCCTCCACAAGGCTGTATAATAATGACTACGCTTGAGAGAAGATTCTGACCCAGTTAGCTGCCTGTGATTTTCAAATAAGCTCCAAGGATGCAGATTTCCTGAGTCTTCATCCTTGCTGGGGTGGTGGGTGCTCCTTTGTGTATCCAGGCATCTCTAACCCGGCTATGTAAATACCCCATAAACTCATTGCTTCAGCAACTTGGACTTTGGTATAATTGTCTGTGCCCCATCCAGAGTGAGGAGATATTTGTTCATCTTTCTCCAGGAAAAGTTAACACAACAATCAGTAAACCAAATTCTTTCATTAGTCTCTCTCATTTATTTTTAAGTAAAAGTACGAGACTTCTTAGCAACGAAAGGTCAATAATCATCTGTCTTTGTTTAGAGAAACCTGTTATGTCTATCAAGATTGAAATTGTTGTCCAATCCTGATCTTAAATCTACTTGGATTGTCCATCATGATTTAACTATGAACTTGTGAGTGTGTGTGTGCGTGCGTGCGTGCGTGCGTGTGTTTTCTGCATGAAGATGGGCACATTTGTGGGTACAAATTGTGCTAAGTTTATATTGGGTATCTTTTTCCATCACTGTCTTTTTTATTTTACATATGTGTGTCTCTTACTTGAATTTAGGGATCCCTGATTCAGCTCATAAAGCTATCCAGCTTGCTGAGGGATTCCTTGTCTTCTCTTCCCACATGATGGGATAACAGAAGACCACTCTATCTACCTTGTATTTGCTCAGAGGGGTACTAGATATCCAAACTCCAGTCAAGTGCCTTATTTACTAAACATTTTTCTCATGACTTTTAAATATGCCCTTGATGAATATAAATAAGTCTGGACCCTGGGTGGAGCCTACATAGTAGTGTGCTCCTCTAGCAAACCTAAAATCATGGGTTCAATTCCCAGTATCAAATAAACTGCATTGTCACACATTACTATAATCACAACACTCAGAAGGTATGGGAAAGGCAGGAGGATGAAAAGTTCAAGGTCATCCTCAAATTTGTATTAAATTCAAGGTCAGCCTGGGATAGGTGTGACTCAGCTCTCCCAAAGAAATCATATTACATTTTGTTCCCACATAATCTCTAAAGAGCATCCGTAAGTCAAGTCAGGACAGAATTTCAATCGGTCACATGTAAACATACATTTTGACCTCTGCCAATATTACACCTTTCGCTACAATATCTGAGGATGTTTCCTATGTTACTCCAGCCTATTGATACCATCTAAAGCAGCAGCAGTTAAAGCATTAAAGTTAAAAATAATTAAATTTCTTCATTGAGAAATCTCAAGTGCATCCCAGATATCCCACAAGAATGGTAATAATGCATTTCAACATGCTATTTATACTGCTTCAAAATTCCTCGTGAAGTATAATGGTGGCTAAAGTTTATAAATAACATCTGGTAGATTCATTTTCACGACACAAAGAAACTGATGAAGCTGATTGCTTGCAGAGAAATTCTAGGGTGTTAGCGTACACTTCAGCATTCCTGTTCAAACCTTTGTGGTCTCACAGAGTAAGTCTTGGGATAAGGTATAGTCCTCAGAGTAGTGCGGAGGAGATCACCCACAAATTTCAGTGATAAGCAGCCTGGAAGAGAGCATTTTGTACTTACGATTACTGAAAGTTTTTCTCTTTTCTACAGAAACTGCTACTGTGCAGGAGATCCTCAGTCCTCTCCATTTTATCGTGAGAAAATAAATTGAAAATAGATAAGAAAACAACAGCAACATGAACAAGAGAAAATCTGGGGAGTGAGAATTTGTTAACTCCCTGGGAGACATTGAACAACAGAAAAGTTCATTTGTAAAAAAGCTGATTCAAACTGTGCCTCAAGGGCCTTTGTGTTCATGTGCCAAAACATCTGCTATTAATTTCTTACATCCCATTTCAGGAAGAGCAATGCATGTCTTACACCTCACATCAACTTTTTATTTTTATTTATTTTTTTTACTGGAAATCTAAAAATAAAACAAGATAACTCAGCAGATTGTTAACAAAATTATGTAAATATAATATACACTCTTGTTCATTTCAAAGAGTTTAAAAGTTGCTTGATCAATTAACATTAATAATTATCACCTGAGATCATCTTATATTGATTTCATTTTTTAAAATATCTTTATTGTCAATAATTATATACATTGTATGAGCAACTCTTTTGATAGTACCCCCATTTCCTTCCTCTCTGTCCCCATCCCATTGGGGAACCTCTTTGGTGGGCATTCTGGATCGGTCCATGGTTTAGGGGTTATGAATAGCAAAAGAGATAGCCATTTTCCCCCTTAGTGTATAATTGATGAGGGGGTAATGTCTATGGATATTCTCCCCACCATGGCGCTTACATTCTTTCTTCCCCCTCTTCAACTCAGTTCCCTGAGTCATGGTGGGTGAGTGTTAAGTCTGTTTTATTAATGGGATCTTAAGTGTCTTGGAATTCTGCTTTGGGTTGTGCTGGGTAACAGTGTCTCTCTTCATTGTCCTTTCATGGGTTATCTTTTGCTGTGATGATCGGTCTCTTGTTGAACTCGCCACTTTCTCATAGGTTTCATTTGGACCCTATATGATAGGCCAGGGGTGTTTCATCTGTTTCCAGGATTTCAGCCATCATCCCATGTCTTGGGGGAATTGGATTTTTCTCGGCTCTCTCACTTCCTTCTAAAAAATACAAGACTCTCCACTGGAAAATGAGATCATTATAGCTTAAATAAGACAATGTTGCAAACTTTGGATGATTCTAATGGCGGTAGCCTCTCTGTAGCTCTCTGGTAGTGGAAATTTCCCCTTGGAGACTGGTTCTTGGTTCCCATAAGATTTTGCCATGGATCCCAGTTCCAGTTAAGAGTTCCCTGTCACTGAATGGATCTCTTAGCCAATCAGTAAGCCATTGATTACCTTACTAGGTTTGTCACCACTATTGCACAGATAAGCACTTCTTGACTTGCTGGTCTCTTCTATAAAGCAGTGTGTTCAGCATTCTCAAGACAACTGTCTGTATTGTATATCAGTGGTCTCTGAATTCTCCAACTATCCTTGACCCATTTCCCCTGGTAGCTCATGTAATACCTTCTAGCACTACACATGCTACCATCTGGTAGATGGTTACAATTCTGGATCTAGCAAGATCTCTTTGTGTTGTTTGATGACTCTGTGATTTCTTCAGCAATAGGGTCTTACCTTTGGCCTTGGGCAGGTATTCAAGAGCACTGATAAAATCCTGTCTTGTTTTGGTGACCTCCTGGGTCTCTTTGATCAACAGCTCAGTGTGGGAAGGAACCAATAACTGGGACAGGGAGATGCAGGCCTGAGCAAATTATTCTTGAGGTTTGGCTTCCTCCCATTCTGTTCATGGCCCCTCATAGGAGGTGGTGCCCATAGCTTCCTCAGGAGCTTCATGTATGTGAGTTAGGATTTTATGATGTCAATTCATTATTAGTTTAGTTTATTGTATGAGCTCCCCCTCATTCCTCCCCCAAAATTCCTTCCATCCCCTTTTACAGTCTCTCAGATCACTGACAGTTTTGTTTACTGTTCAAGCTTAACCTGGTTAGGAGCCACATATGAGGGAGAATATTCAGCACTTGACTCTGTTCTTGTGTAAGGTTGCTAAGAATGATCTTTTCCAAGTCCATCCATTTTTCTTTAAATTTCCTTATGTCATTTTTCCTTTCAGCTGGTAGAATTCCATAGTGCATATATACCACAACTTTGATATCCATTCATCCAGTGATGGACATTTGGGTTGATTCCAATTCTTTGGTATTATGAATTAAGCTGCTATAAACATGGTTAATCAAATGTCTCTGTGCTTCAGTAAGGAATCTTGGAGGTTGAATTCAAAATTCTCTCTTAATTGTGTTTCTTAATCCTCACCAATTCAACAGGAAGCTGTCTAATTTTTATTCTAAGCAGACCTTTGAAATGCAGCTGTTAAATGTGTATAAGGCAAGATCCTGAGGATACAGTGCTTTGACATATTCATTCAATTATTTTGATTGACAATAAATAAAAATAAATTTTCAAATTAAAACATTGTACCTTGAAAATAACCATAATAATGTACATATACTTTCTGAAATAAAATTTATGTAAACAATCCCATAAGAAGTTACATCCAACAATTAAAAAAATTGTTCTTTGTATTTTTTGATAATATGTTGAAGAAAAAAATAGAAATGATGAAAGGCACTTGTATTAAGAATTATTACTGAAAGGATATTGATGACAATATAATCATATACTTACCAGGTGATTTATAACTGATTTGCCCAGTAAGAAAATAACAAAGAAGAAAATAGCACAGTTATTCATTTCATTTAAAAATGGATACTAGGATAGCCAGGATCCCTTGCCACAAGGACTAATACAGACAGCCCACGGAGGAGGATATCCAACTGATCAGGGATGGGGAGGAGGGGAATTGGGGAATTCAGAATAACAACTCATTGTTTGCCCACAAAATAATGTAACTCATTACGGACAATAAATATATATTAAAAAATGGATACTATGGATACTATTTGAAAAAGTAATTTCTATAATTTTTGCTTATGTAAGTTAGCATAATGTTATAGAGAAAGAACTATCATTCTCCCTTAAGATAGTTTAATCTTTTTATCTACTTTTTAATGTAGGGTATTACTCTAGCCTTGGTTTTATCACTTATAAGCGAATATCTCATCCTCAAAGTAAATGCATTTTTCTTTAAGGTTATTATGCAATTATACCACATCAGGAACTAGTTGTTATTCAAGGAAATCTGTTTTATGATAAACATAAAAAAACTTAACTATTTTACATTTTATAAAAATATTTTATGGAATTCCAGGTTCCTCCATTAAGGTTTACTGAATGGATTAATATTGAATATACTTTTTTCTTTTTTTTACAAGTGTCTTTAATTTTAAAATATGATATAGTATTTGTTTGTAGTTTAAGAAATTAACTATAATATATTTTATGAAATGATTTTGCAAGCATATTCCTCCTGTTAAAAGTCATCTCTTATTATAGTCACTAAGCAACTAAAACTTTCAAAATAGATTACAGTAACACCAACATATCATTGCTAATAAGTGTTAATTGTTTGTTGATATTGCTCTTTCTTCCCTTCTGGTACGTAGGAGGAGTAAGCCACCCAGTGCTCTATGGGGTTGAGGCTCCTTTATGATTTCAATGTTTCCTGGGTAGATTTCAATTTTTATTATTTTGTTTTCAAATTAGCATAAAAATAAATGTCTTTGGAGCTGGCAAGGAAGTTCAGTCAGAAAAGTTCTTATCTTCCATGGGTGAGAACTGGAGTGTGATATCTAGAGCCAACAAAAATGCCTGGCTTAATGATACATGCCTGTAATCTCAGCACTGGAGGATCACTGGCTGGCCAGTCTAGTGTAATTGGTGAGCTCTAGGCCAATGAAAACTGTTTCTCAGAGACACCAAATCATAGATTTACCCCTGATTTCATAGGGTTTCCAATGAAGAACAAAGCACCATTTTCTTCAAATGATCTCCAAGCCACATAACACTGGACCAAATGCCAGTAAAGCCTGTCAAAGAGCCTCTCACTGAGATGTCCATAGTTCACCATGGTTGTGGAGTTTTTATTTGAAATAAGTGATAAACTCATCTTTTCAATTTCAGTAGACTTGTGGCTACTTCTGGCTGGAGGATGTTTACAAAATGAATAGTAGGAGAAACATGGCTTCAGGAAAAATAGCAACTGAGTTCAGACAATCATAATTTATTCGATTGTATCAATGTTATCTAGCATTTGCCATTTAAAAGCTTACATTCAGGCATTGTAATTCTAAATCAATTATAAATTTTTAAATTTTATATTGTATATTTATGTTAGTGTCTTACCTGCTTATATTCTGTGAAGAGTTAAACTTGTTAGTATAAGTCCATATATTTCCTTGTGTTCAATTATAACAAGTGAATGAATCACACACCCTTTCAAAAGTCAGGCTGTTGGTCCTTATTAGAGTGAACTTCATCAATGAATTAATACACGGAGAAGCCTGGAATACACCAAGTATGGTACACATCAAATGCTTGAAAGATATTTCAGAACCACTAAAGACAACTGAGAACAGATGTGGAAAATTGGAACTGGGTATCCAGAGGATTGCTTCTGCCAAAGGGTCATAATAGCTACATTGTGCATTGTGACAGAGACAATGTCTAAGACAAAATTCCAGTAAGATATTTAATACTTATGTGCTTGCTCTCAGCTAAATGGAAACTAAATAATACAGACAGGCTAACTGCAAATGACCCATAAACATCAAAATAGGGAAAATGACTATTGTATGAAATAATTGATGAGAATATATTCCTCTGAGAGGTTTATGTAAATGACATTGAATAGGGAGCATCATGAATAAGGGATAAAGAATAGAATACTTTGAAATTATTAAGATGTCATACATTAAGATGATGTGGTGATATAATCATGTGCATATGACAATATATAAAATAATGGAATGGAAAGGCTTGTCTTTTCAATAATTAATGCCTGTTAAAGTGTGTGCATACTAATGCAGCATAAATATGAACACTGAAAAATGACAAATGTCATTATTTCATGATTGTGGTAAAAGATGCTAAATAACAAATTTAATAAATTAAACAATTTTAAAAATGAAATCCAATAAACAATGTTTTAAATGTTGGAATTCAAGTATTATTTGCCTAGTAGAATTGTGCATTTAAAAACATTCCCAGTAAAAATTTAAGGAACTAATATTTTCTGGATCATGTCAGATCTACTATTTCATATTTCATAAAAATGCTCTATTGACAGTTTTCATACATGATCATGATGTAATTTGATAATTCCTTCCTCTCATATTCTTTTCTTCTTTTCCTGCCCCTTCCAAAAACAAAACTCCTGCCTTCATTCAAACTTTTTTTTCTAATGTTGATGTTTATTTTGGCTCTCCTCCATCACAAAAGTTAAAATAGTTATGGTCTCAATATTGTACAGGTCTTGTGTAGGTAACAATATTCACTGTGATATCACGGATGCAGCACATACTTTATATACAGAAGATAATGTCCCAAAACACTCTTCCTCATCCTCTGATCATTAACATTCTTTCTGACACCTCTTTTGCAATATACCCTGAATCTTGAAGGACTCAACTTTTCAATATACAATAAACTTTGTGCAGGTAAGCACCTTGCTACTGGTAAACGTCAGATGACCCCTTCTTTAATTATTGACCTTTCCTCCTATTTCATTAGAATGAGAATGATTTTACTTATATAGACTTCTCTCAAGAATAATCCATAGAAATTAAAGGAAGACTTGTGGGCTCAGTTGGTAAAATGCTTCCATTATTATCATAAAGACACAAGTTTGGGGCTGGAGAGATGGCTCAGCGGTTAAGGCACTTGCCTTCAGTGCCTAAGGCCCCCGGTTCAATTCCCCAGGACCCACATAAGCCAGACCCACAAGGTGGTCGCTCTGGTGCTCTCTCTCTCTAACTCTCTCACTGAATCTCTCTGCTAGAAAAATTAATAAATAAAATATTTTTAAAAAGACACAAGTTTGATCCCCAGGACTGACAGGACAATGTCAAATGTTGTGAAGGAACATGCCTGTAATGCCAGAACTGGAGAAAGAGAGATTAAAAATGCTGATAGCTTGCTAACCAGCTACTCTAGCATAATTGTTGATCTATACTCTGCCTAAAAATACTCTGTCTAAAAAGAAGTAGACAGAATTCCCTAGGAACATCCCCTGAGGATATTCTCTGCTGTCTATATGCATACACATACACATTCAACAGAACACATACAAATATATTCACATTCACATGCAGACAGACATTCACATATAAAAGAGGACTCAGTAAATCAGATTTTTCTCTCATGTCAACCACTGTGGTGTATTTTTATTTAAATTTTATTTATTTATTTATTTATTTATTTATTTATTTATTTATTTATTTATTTATTTATTTGCAAGCAGAGAGATAGGAAAGAGACAGACAGAATGGGAACACCAGCTACTGAAAACGGACTCCAGATGTATGCACCACTTTGTGCATCTGGCTCTACGTGGCTACTGGAGAATCAAACTCTGGAGGTTAAGCTATGCTGGCAAGTGCCATAACTGATGAGCAACCTCTCCAGCCAATGGTGGTTTTGACATGTAATGTTTCTCATAGACTCATGTGATCACAAGCTTGGTCTTCAGTTGGTACTGTTTGGGAACCTTGTGGAAATTTCCTTGATCAAGGAAGCATGTCACTGGGGTGGGCCTTGTGGTAATATAGTTCAGCCTAGCTTGTTGCTCGTGGTTTCTCTACTTCCTCGATACTGATATGAACTTGTGATACCACCTGTCTGATGCTGACATGCTTGTTCTGTATGATGAAACTCTAAGTCAAATTAAGACCTTTTTAAAAATTCATTCCTGCTTCTTGTTGGGTATTTTTTCCTATCAATGAGAAGATAACTGATACAGAAAATTCCTTCCAAGAACTGGAGTTGCTGCTGTGGTAATGTGGACTCTGTGGCTCTTAGTCTTTGAAAAGTGGTGTCCTATGGAAGGGTTTGGAACCTTGAGTAGAGAAGCCTTAAATGCTATCTGCAGAACTTAATTGGGTGTTCTGGTGAGAGTTTGGAAGATTAGAGTCCAGATAAAGGTATGGACAATGGAAGCTTGATTTATGAGGTTTCAGAGGGAGGAAAAGGACTTTATTGGGAACTGGGTTAGAGGAAATTAATGTGATATTATGGCAAAAGGGTGACAGCATTCTTCCTGTGTCCTGAGAACTTAAGAAAAGTTGGATTTAAAGTGATGGACTAATGTGTTTGATATTGTAAGGTCCAAGATTCCCCAAGACAAATCACCAGAGGCTCAAATCAGAGCAAAAGCAAGAGTAATTTTATTCAAGCAGGTTCGAACCCGGACCGTGGTCAACCACTTACTTAGAGAACTGGGACCGGCAGCCAAGAATGCAGACACTCAAACCTTTTTATAGGCCAGAGTAAACAACTTTGGGGAATGTCCAGTCCAAGGGTTAGGGTCTGTGTAAGCAAGTTACAAAAGCCAGATAAATGGAACTGAGACCAAGTCCGAGCAGATGTATCGGGCGTTTAGTTATTCTTGTCTTTCCACATTCCTGTAGCGTAAGCATTATACAGAAGCAAAAATAGCTGTTAGTTATTTAATTCTGCCTTTTCA
>PVHP010032660.1:0-20160 GCA_004024765.1 Zapus hudsonius | reverse complement strand
CCCCTCTTCCGCATAGTTCCCTGAGTCGTGGTGAATGAGTATTAAGGCTGCTTTAAGGTTGTGAGTTTAGGGGTCTTTGTGTCAAAGATCGTTGGTTTCTGTCTCACTGGCTTATCCTGTGTAGATTGAATGTCTGTGGCTGTGGGTCCCTCGTTCCTCCCGTCCTTCTCTGCGGGATTCCATATGGATCCTCCACGGTATGACTGTGGTGGCTCCCCTCTTGCCAGAATCTCAGGTATCGGCCTAGGGTCGGTTGGTAGGGTTAGATGGGCCCCAGCTCTCTCGCTGCATCCTGAAAAATACAAGCACAATCTCCATCGGAGAGTATGATCAGTGTAGGTTAACAAATATACACATTTCTGGATTACCTAGGTTCTATTTTTAGTAGCCTCCCATCAATCGCTCCCACAGTGCATCTTGTCTCAGGAGCCCAAGAGTACGGGATCCGGTAATTATCGCCCTGAATCCCAAGTTCCAGACAAGGGATCCCCCTCACTAAGTGGAAAATTGGCCGAATTTGAAAGCTGTTGATTGCCTCCCCCAGGCCCAGGCTCCTCCGTTGCACAAGTGCTCTTTTCTTGGTTTGCTGTTCTCTCCCAGTAGGGGGTGTGGTCAGCCTACTCATGACGGCAGATTGTTTTTCGTGTCAGTGGTCTCTGTTTACTCCAGCTGTTGTTGATCATTTTCCCTTGGCAGACTGTGCAGTGCCTTCTAGCACTACACTAACTGCCTTCTGGGGGCTGGATACCATTCTGGACGTTGCAGGGTCTCTCGATGCTGGTCGATGGCATTCTGTGGTTTCTTCAGCAACAGGGTGCCAAAACAACTTTGAATGAAAAAAAAAGCCATTTCAAAATACACTTCAAAGTTATGGTAAAGAAACAGTTGTCATCCATAATATCATTTTAAAATATTTTATTTATTATTATTTTCAAGGAGAGAAAGAGAGAGAGACACACACACACACACACAGAGAGAGAGAGAGAGAGAGAGAGAGAGAGAGAGAGAGAGAGAGAGAGAGAGAGAGAGATTGAGGATGCTAGGGGCCTCTTGCTACTGCAAATGAACTCCAGATGTACGTGCCACTTTGTGCATCTGGCTTAACTTGGGTACTGGGGAGTCAAACCCAGGCCATCAGGCTTTGCAAGCAAGCACTTTTAACCTCTGAGACATCTCTACAGCCCCATATATTCTTTTAATTTAATTTAATTAATTGATCTATTTGTAAGGAGAGAGGGGAGGGGAGATGGAGGCAGGCCAGGGACTTTAGCCGATGAACTCCAGATGTATGTGCCTTTGTGTATTGGTAGTGGTGAATTGAATTCTAGTCATTAGGTTTCGCAGGCAAGCACCTTAACTGCTGAACCATCTCTCCAGTCCCCAGACCCATATATTCTTTATGTAACACATATTTATTATTTATTGTGTATTGATTAATAAACCTACCAGATGCTGGTGACATAGAGGCAAATTAAACTTCCTAGAAGTTATCATGGTCTAGAGAGGTGATTTCAATACCTTAACATATCAGTATCACACAAAAGCTTGGAAAACTGCATAATTTTTGGCCCTCTTTCTTAACTTTCTGGTTCAGTAAGAGTGGCTAAGAAATTATATTTCTAACAAGTTTCTGGGAGTTGCTTTTGCTGTTGGTTTGTGGATCAAGCTTTTAAAATAACTTGTTTATAGCAAAGATAAACAGATTTTAGTGTGCTTAGAAGTTATCTATGTCATTAAGGAACAAGTTCATAAACTCAGATCCTGAAAATTATGGTTCAATAAGTATGGAAGAGGACTAGCATTCTAAAAAGTATATCATATAAGTATTTCAAAAATAGTTTCAGGATCCCACTAAGGAAATATATTGGTTTGTGGTAAAGCAGACATAAAATAAAATAAAAAAACATACAAAATTATCTAGTATAATTTTTTTCTTGTGGCTAAATTCTTTTTTTTAAATACATATTTATTGTCCATAATGAGTTACATTATTTAGTGGGCAAACAATGAGTTGTTGTCCCCAATTCCCCAATGCCCCCTCCCCATCCCCAATCAGCTGGATATCCTCTCCCGTGGGCTGTCTGGATCAGTCCTTGTGGCAGGGGATCATGGATAGCCTAGTACTCAGCCCGGTCCTCCTGGCCCAAGTGTGTTGTTACTGAGGGGTGTCATGCCTTTGGATATTCTCCCCCACCACGGCTCTCACAATCTTTCCGCCCCCTCTTCCGCTCAGTTCCCTGAGTCGTGGTGGGTGAGTATTAAGTCTGCTTTAATATTGTGAGCTTAGGGGTCTTTGTGTCAAAAATTGTTGGTTTCTGTCACCCTGGCTTATCCTGTATTGATTGAATGGCTGTGGCTGTGGGTCCCTTGTTCATCCAGTCATTCTCTGCGGGGTTCCATTATGGCTCCTTTCTTGCCAGGATCTCAGCTATCTGCCTACGGTCAGTTGGTATAGTTAGATGGGCCACAGCTCTCTCACTGCATCCTGGAAAATACAAACACAATCTCCATTGGAGAGTGAGATCAGTGTAGGTTAACAAATATACACAATTCTGGATTACCAAGATTCTATTTTTAGTAGCCTCCCCGTCAATTGCTCCCATAGTGCATCTTTTCTTGTGAGCCCAAGAGTACGGGATCTGGTGCTTATTGCCCTGAATCCCCAGGCTGGAAAGTCAAGGGCTCCCCCTCACTAAGTGGAATATTTGGATGAATTTAAAAGCTGTTGATTGTCTCCCCTAGGCCCAGGCTCCTCCATTGTACGAGTGCTCCTTTCTTGGTTCACTGTTCTCTCCCAGTAGGAGGTGTGGTCAGACTATTCATGGCCGCAGACTGTGTTTCATGCCAGTGGTCTCTGTTTACTCCAGCTGTCATTGATAAGCTTCCCTTGGTAGCTTGTGCAGTGCCTTCCAGCACTATACTAATTACCACCTGGGAGCTGGTTATCATTCCGGACCTTGAAGGGTCTCTCGATGCTGATCGATGGCATTCTGTGGTTTCTTCAGCAACAGGGTTTTGCCTCAGGCCTGGGGAGGGCATTCAAGGGCTTTGACAGAATTCTGTCTTGTTTTTGGAACCTCATGGGTCACTTTGGTCAATAGCTTAGTGAGGGAAGGAACCGGTGGCTGTGACCAGGGGTTGTCAGACTGATGAATTATTCACAGGCTTAGACTCTCTCCCCTACTACTCATTCAAGAGGCTACGGATACTATTCTTTGGTTCTGATATATAAATAATCATGTCATCTGCAAAGAGGGATAGTTTAATTTCTTCCTTTCCAATTTGATCCTTTTTATGCCCTTCTCCTGTCTTATCACTTGGGCTAGAACTTCAAGTACTATGTTAAAGAGCAGTGGTGAGAGTAGTATAATTTTTTAAAAATGCTAAAGAAAAGTACAAGACCTTTGAAAGTGGAGACATGAGTTTAGGATTTATTGCTTTTCCCAAACATGTTGGCTAATCACCTCCTCTTTAAACCTGACCAAGGAAAGAAAACACAGGAAAAGGAATCTTCCCAATTTCAGGACTTTGATTTCTTTAATGGCAACGTGTTATATAGTTATGAGTTGAAGCTCTGCGGTTAGTATATATTCTTACTTGAATTCTACCAAATTACTGGCTCTCTGAACTTTGGCAAATATTTCACTGACACATTTTAAAAGGTCTGTGAAATGGTACAATAGTTCCTAACATGCAGAATTCTGTAAATACTATATAGGTTTATGTGGGTAATCCATACAAAATGATGCCAGGGGATGAAAAGGAGCTCAGATCAGTACAAGGGTACTATTATCACCATTGACAACATATTGGGACCTGTTTTTTAAAGTAGCATTTGCACTACACACTCAGGTACAAACTTTTCTAGGGAGAGAATATCTTTCTGCATGAGTGACAGTTCAGAACAGGAGTCAGGAGTGTTTTCCACCAGCCAGCTTTAGTGTTATAAGAGCTATGAACTCAGTGTTTTCTCAGCATAAAGATTCTCATAGGTGGCCTCAAAATAGTAGCCATTAAACTAAGAAAGACAAGTAGGAAAAATGAATTATATTTACTCAAAACACCAGGCTGTTCTACTTCACCAGTTTGTCTGGTGAAAACTCCCTCATTTCTGCTTTAATCAGGAAGGGTATTCACCCTCAGAAAGTTGACATCTAGGAAAACATTTTCGAGGTGGCTAACAGGCACACTGAATAAAAACGAAGTGGGGGGATGCTTACTACGTTACCAAGGAAACCATGTTGCTAGGGAATTTGCAATGATCCCTCAGTGTCTGTTGGGGATTGGTTTCAGAAGCCTTTGCAGATACCGAACTCCCTATATCTCCAATCTATTATATACAATAAGCCAGTATTTGCAAAGACCTACACGCCTCCTCCTGCACATTTAAGTCATGTGTAGGTAGCTCATAATATTTAACATAAAGGAAATTGTGTGTAAATGTTCTTTAGTGAAAAATGGCAGGGATGAACCTGTCCATGTAGTATAGAGGCAACCAAATAATTACGTAGTGAATAATCTTCAGTTGACTCAATATGCAGATAAGAGGGATGACTGTAGAAGTATATACAAAACTTCTTCTACCTACAGAGCATGAGTGAGTGGGTACTGGTTGCGTGAGTGCCTCAAAGGTATTGCCACAAAGTCCCACCCCATCCCGCCTTACATTGTCGTGGAAGCTGCATCATGGAGTCCTCTAATTTACCCTCCTATATTCCCTAGCTTCTCTAACAACTGCTTGTAGTTGGTGAGGTGGGCAGGAAGAAACAGTAACTAGAATCCTAAGAGAGAGCATTATGACCCTTCCGTTTTCCATCTATTGGGGCATGTCTATTACTACAGCCATAGACTTGGCTACCATTGTATTGTCCTGTTCCAAAGTTGCCATCACTGCTGGGGCCAAGCGTTCTCTACTCCTAAATGGCATTGCTATGCCCAGAGGAAAATGCCATGTAACACTGCACCCCTTTCCTTTGGCTCTTATATTTTTGCCACTACCTGTCTTGCAAGGTTCTCTGAGTCTTGGAAACAGTGATATGTCTATTATCTTTTGTGAGCAGGAGGCAGCCATGTCACTTCACCGGTCACTTGCTCTCAGCAGTTTAACCAGTTGTGCGTCTTTCCATCAGCATCCACAACCCGCTGCAGGAAGTTCTCCACAACGAAGGTAGCAAAGAGGGTAACTGTAATAACAGTGATCATCTACAGGTGCAAGCACGAATGTTTAGAAGGCAATTTGACGAGTGCATCAAATCCATTTAACAAAATCACAGTTGCTCTCCACGGAGGCCTATGCTTTCTTCCAGCCAGATTTTTGATGAAGTTTACAGCACCAGATATGAACTCCCTCCCACTGAGTGCGACTTCAATCCAGTTAAAAAGTTAGTTGCAGCCACAATGGTTTGTGCACTTCTTGTCTGGTGTGTGCTCCTGCAGCACACAGGGTCCATAGCTGAGTAGCTGGAGACAATTCTCCCACAGTAAATGTTAGTCATCAGGGAGGGAGCTTCCATTTCAGTCCAAGACTGATTTCTCCATGTTCTGTAACCATACCATATCTTCATCAATAGGATCTTATCATCTAGTTATTGAATGCAGCTAAAATAGCGACAGTACACCTTTCATTGGGGGGGGTCCTCTGGGGCATCTTTGGCCAACATACTTTTAGATAGGTAGCTGATCTCTGGCACTGGGATCTTTACTCAACAACCATACGTTTTTGAAATGCCCTTTTCCACCATGCAGAGTGCATTTCTTTAGATTCTTGCTGTTAGTTTACTGTTCTTTCAAATGCTTTTCTAAATCTGTAAGATATTCCAAGGTTAGCACTATACCTCCCACATAATGAAACCTTTTACAAATGGCGGGCAGGATATAGCACTGGAGAAACCCACAATGCAAGAAGCATCATGATCCTTAACTACCTTTATTTAAAGATAGAAATACAGAAACATAGATCAGTGGGTACTGTATATGCAATTATCTCTTGGTATCTGTGAGGGTTACGCTCCAGGATTGCTTGCAAGTGCTAACATCTTCAGATATCCTTATACAAATTGATGCCGCATTTGTATGTAACCAATGCAAACCTTCCATATATTAAATTAATTTCTAGACTAACATACTCAATAAAATGTAAATCTAAGTCACCAGTTTTTATACTATATTATTGATGAAGTAATGACAAGAAGCAAGTCCGCACACGTTTGCTACAATTTGTTTCCATTTATATCTGATTCATTATTAAATTGATTTTTTTTTTTGGTTTTTCAAGGTAGGGTCTCACTCTAGCCCAGGCTGACCTGGAATTCACTCTGTAGTCTCAGGGTGGCCTTGAACTCACGGCATTCCTCCTACCTCTGCCTCCCGAGTGCTGGGATTAAAGGCTTGCGCCACCACGCCCGGCTCTTAAATTGATTTTATGGATGTAAAATCCACAGATACGGAGTCAGGGTGTATTAATCAACTTCTCATTCTGGGACAGAGGCAGCTAAAGGAAGGAAAGGGTTTATTTTTTGTTTATGCTTGGAAAAACATGGCAGGGGCAGGAAGGTGACATCACAATGTCACATCAACATGAAGGAAGCAGAGCACACAGATGAATGCTGAATGCTCCCTAGCTTTCTCTTTTTCATATGTCCAGGAACCCAGCCCATGGGTCCTAGAAAATCTGCTACAGACAAACCAGGTATTGGTTTACATGATGATTACAAATCCTGTCCAAGGGGGCTGCAGAGATGGCTCAGCAGTTAAAGATGCTTGCAAAGCCTGACAGCCTAGGTTCAATTCCCCAGTATCAGTGTAAAACCAGATGTACAAAGCAGAGTATATATCTGGAGTTTGGTTGCAGTGACCAGAGGCTTGCCCATTCTCTCTTTCTCTGCAAATGAATGAAAAAATATTGTTAAAAATCCTTTGAAGTTGTTAGCCAGAGACAATACATGACTATTTAGACTTGCCAATAATCAAGCAAATAATAAGTAAAATAACTACAATATCTTGTCTATCACCTTGAGAAATTTATACTGTAATATGAGTATAGTAAAAATGGATACTCTTACCTTCTCACGTGGGTCTAAATTGGGACAAATACTATGGAGGGAAGACTCATATTTTGTATCACAACATTTAAAAATACAGGTACTGGGGCTAAGAGGTGGCTGAGGAGGTAAGATCATTTACTACACAAATGAGGACCTGAGACAATCTTCATTTTATACCCCAGGCACTGACATAAACAGCTTGGCATGTCCAAGCATACCTGAGAACCTAGTCCTGCCAGGAACAGGAACCTGAGAATATGTATATATTCCAGTGGGAGCTCATGAAAACTGCAGGGATATGTTCAGAAATAGATCCCATCTTAAGAAAATATATGGATAGAGGACATCCAGTGTTCTACTCTGGCCTCCTTGTATAACACACACAGCTGCACACATATAGTGCATATGCCACACACACACACACACACACACACATCATACTACACATACAGACAGAGGCATCCTCAATAATCATAATAGAATCCTAGACCTTGTCTGGGCATGGGCACATAGGAGTGGGAGAGAGCTCTGGAATTCTCACATTTTAGCCACACACACACACACACACACACACACACACACACACACACAGAAACCATTTATAGGAAGGGTGACTAGGGGATGTCTCATGAGGTAGTAGTGATGTGATTATATGTCTAACTGCATTGTGCTGAGATGGAGGCTTTCCCATATCAGAATGTCTGCATTAGAATTCAATATCTGTACTCTTGCATTAGAAGGATGAAGAATTTCACATGGCATGTGTATCAATTATCAATTAACAGATGGCTAGAAGGGGTCTTTAGATACATGAATTCAAAAGTTATTGAAGAAGTAACAACAGGTAATTTTGAAACCATTAAGAAGTTGATTTGCTGAAATTAATTGTAAAAGTTAAATAGTCAAATTAAAGACTGAACTGGCATGGTCAGAGAAGTGTCCATATTCATGATATTGGAAAATAGAAAACAATTTCACAAAATGTGAACTCTAGCATAAGTGAGAATTATTTTACTTCTGAGTAAATAAGCAAGGTCTTATGCATAGATATAACAGGGAATATGTCTAAAAGACCTATAATCTGGAACACGGAGACAGAGAGAAAATTAGGCACACCAGGGCCTCTTATTACTGTAAGTGAACTCCAGAAGTGCCACTTTATAATCTATACATCTGGATTTACGTGGATACTGGGGAATTAAACCCAGGCTATCAGGCTTTGCAAACAAGTGCTTTTAACTGCTGAGCTATCTTTTCAACGAGAGAGAGAGAGAGAGAGAGAGAGAGAGAGAGAGAGAGAATGAATGAATGAATGAATGTGGGTGTGTCAGGATGTCAGGACCTCTTATCACTGCAAACAAACTCCTCCAGTTGCATGCACCACTTTGGGCATCTGGCTTTATGTGGGTATTGAAGAATTGAACCCAGGCTGTCAGGCTTTGCAAGCAAGTGCCTTAACCACTGAGCAACCTCTTCAGCCCCATGTCACCTTTTTAAAATTTACCTTTCAAATATACCTTAGGTAGAAATTTAATGACCTTTAATATGCCTTTTAAAATCAGAAATACATACCATATCTTTACATTTCTTTTTAAATAAAAATCTAGAAAGATAACTAGAAGCACTTTTTAAAAATGTAAACTCATGAAAGACAGAAAGCTTGTATCTTAAAGTTAGAAATGCAAGCAAAACTGTAAAAGCCCCGTGTTTCATTAATAAACTCAAACTGATTAGTTTGCTAAAGACAAGTCACTCTAAGAAGAATTTAGAAACCACCTAAAAATCTTAGCCTTTTAATTGAATCTGTAGAGCAATATTAAATCGAAAGATTAAAGTTTGGCATTTTTAAAAACTTTATTTTTTATTGATAACTTCCATAATTATAGATCATAAACCATTATGATTCCCTTCTCCCTCTCTTTTCCCCATATTTCTTCCCCCTCTCAATTAGTCTCTGTTTTATTTCAGTGTCATTATCTTTCCTCCCATTATGTGTAGTTATTATCAAGTACTGTAAAATCATGAATATCAAGGCTGTTTTGTGTCTGGAAGTTTGCATTGTAAGCAGTCCTACCCTTTCTTTGGCTCTTACAATCTTTCCACCACCTCTTCCACAATAGACCCTGAGGAGATGTGGTAGAGATGTCTCAGTGCTGAACACTCCAGTGTCATTTCTTCTCAGCACTATGGTGTCTTTTGAGTTATCCCAGTGGTCACCTCCATCTGAAAAAGAGAAGCTTCTCAAGCCAGAAGTGACATTAGCATTATTATTTGGGTATGCTCATTAAAATAAAAGTGCTTATAAGGCAAAGTTTGGCAGTTTTGTTCACCCTTAAAATATCTGTCTACTGTTATAGTATTTTTCTTTTGAAGCCAAAATATAGAGATGAATTGTTTACTAATTATTACATTTTTAATGAATTGCGGGAGCAGAGTGGGGAATTTCAAAGTGTGGGAAAGAGAGATAAGAGCTGTGGGGGGGTATTGAATTTAAAAGTGACATTTTTGTTTTGTTCTGGTCAGTCATGTAAGGGGGAGTTGGATGGCAGAAACAGGTATAAATGTTGTTGGTGAATCAGTCCCTGTGCTGATGCTGTGATGGTCAATAAATGTGAAAGTCTGGAAAAGGCTAACCTGTGACCTGGCAGAAATCATGCGCAAGGTAAGGCAAATTTCAGGCAAAGCACTTTTGTTGTTGTTCTTCTTTTCTGAAGAGAATCTTGAAATCCTTTAAAAAGTACTTTTATTTACTTATTTATGAGAGAGAAAGAGAGAGAGGGAGAGAGAAAGAGAGAGAGAGAGAATGAGAGAGAGAAAGAGTATGGGCATGGCAGGTCCTCTGGCTACTGCAAACAAACCCCAGATGAATTGTGTGATGATCTGGCTTTACAAGGGAATGGAACCCAAACCTTCAAGCTTTGCAGGCAGGAGCCCTTAACTGCTGAGCCATCTCTCCAGCCATCTGATTGCAATAGGATGGAAGCCATCTCACACTACCCAGCAGAGCAGAGGCAAGGAAGGGAAAGGAAAGAGGCAGGGCAGGAAGGCAGTTTGTCCCCGTAGTTGCTCTATTTCCTGGTCAGGGAACCCTCTATTAGATTTGGGGTTCATTTTAATGGGGAAGGAAAAGTGAGAGGGAGGGGCAGAGAGAGAGAGAATGAGAAAAAGGGAAATGGAGAGGGAAATAGGCATGTGCACCCTCGGAGCAGGAGAGCCAAAGAGAAAGAAATAGAGCCAGAGAAAGGGCATAACATAAGCTGCCAAGGGAAATTGGTCAATGATATTTGGAGAAAGCAAAGACCAGTGACACAAAATGCAGACTGTTGCCATGAGAAGTTCTGAACACACTTCTTTCTGGAAGAGGTCAACAGACCAAGAAATGATCACCGGTGCAACAGAGGTGCCAAAACCAGGAGGTGGGGGTATTCAACAGCTTTTAAATTGGCCAAGAAATCCACTCAGTGACAAGGAACCCTTAACTGGAATTGGGACTCAGGGAAAAATCCTACAGGAACCAAAATCTGGGGCTCCAAAAAGATATCCCCATTACCAGAGAACTACAGAGAGGCTAATCTCAATAGAATTTTGCCAAATTAGAAATGTGTGTCCCATTTAACCTATGCTGATCTCACTCTCCAATGGAGATTCTGTTTGTATTTTTTAGAAGGCAGTGAGAGAGCCGTGGTCATTCCAACTCCACCAATGAATCCCAGACTGAAGGCTGATATCCCAGCAAGAGATGAACCTCCCAGGCCCACTGTGTAGACCCCAAGTGAAACACTTGAGACAATGGTGGGGCAAGAAAGAGACATAGCCAATCAGTCATCCCAGGTTAAGTCAGCATGACAGACACCAACGACTTCCAACACAATTTAAAGTAGAAGCACAGAGACACTTAAGGTCACAACAACAACATTAAAACAGACTTAAAACTCACCCTCCATGACTCAGGGAACTGAGTGGAAGAGGGGGAGGAAAGGTTGTAAGAGCCATGGTGGGAGAGAATATCCAGAGACATTGTGCCCTTCAGCTACAATTCATAAGGGGGGGCCAACCTTGCTGCCTCCTGTGCATAACCCCTTGCCACATGGGTTGATCCAGTGTACCCACCAAGGAGGACACCCAGTGGATTGGGGAGGGGGGGTGAAATGGGAATATAAGCACAATATTTGCCCAATCAATGTATTATCTAATTTTGGGCAATAAAGATTTTTTTAAAAAATGAGTTGTGTCCTCCTGGGCCTTGGATGACGTGCTGAGGTAGGATTTAGGGGGCATGGCATTCCTTTTTTCTGCCCAAAGATATTCTTAATTACCATCACAGAATATGACTTCAGAATCCCAGACTTAGTTTGAGCAAGGTCAGATGGGAGGGAGGGAGAGAGCTCTGAGAGTCTTTCAAAAGTAACTAATACAGTGTGCCCATGTGTACAGCTAACACATTATCTTCCTAGTCCACTGTCACAGGCTTGTATGCTGTTTTCATTGTGGCACCCCAGTTAGTTCACCAAGCAGCAATGGGGACCCTCTTAACCAGATCCTACCATGCTGAAGATCTTCTGTTTAGAACAAAGCTAAATTCTTCATCAAGACCTTCAAGGCCATGTGGTATGACTAATTCTCTTTCTATGTGAGCAATGAATAACATTCTGCACAAAATAACTGATAATTTGAGTCACATTTCCAGCTGCAGGTAATGCAGTGTTTAAGTGTGTTAAGACAGAAATAAGGAAGACTTTGCAACTAGGGTGCAAACTCATTCCTTGAGGTTAGCTCATTCACCTCTGTCACCAAGGAGGCGGAGATGACCTGAAGTAGGGTAAGAGCCAGAGTGGGAGTGGGAAAAGATTGGCCAAAAACCTCTCTTTTCAATTTTCTCTTTTGGTATTGGCAGGAAAATTGGGGGATTGTTAAATTGGGTTTTAAAGATTTCATGGGTCTGCTCTGAAAACGTAAGCTAGAGCAGGCTCATTATATAATCTTTCTGCTATGGATAAAATCTTATTAGCCAGGGTATTTTATTTCACATGTTCCCTGACATTACCAAGTCAAGCACTGCAAAAGGATAAGGTAAAATTTTGTTTTTGTTTTTCAGCGCTTCTTTTATTCTACACTTGGGCTTCCTATAACAGGACTGTTTCATTGAATATTTGCAAATTATGGAAATTTAGGAAAATGAAAGTGAGAATTACTGACTTTCAATTCTCTGTTTTATTCAAAAATATTTTTCTGACAATAAAAATATGTTAGAAAAAGTTAAATGTGTTCTAACTTATTTAAGGGGCTGGGGAAGATGGCTCAGCAGTTAAAGGCACTTCCTTGCAAAACCTGATATCTGGATTCAATTCCCCAGAGTGAGGTCAATGTAGGTTAACAAATATACACAATTCTGGATTACCTAGATTCTATTTTTAGTAGACTCCCCGTCAATCGCTCCCATAGTGCATCTTGTCTTGGGAGCCCAAGAGTACTGGATTCAGTGCCTATCGCCCTGCATCCCACGTTCCAGACAAGGGCTCCTCCTCACTAAGTGGAAAATTTGGCCGAATTTGAAAGCTGTTGATTGTCTCCCCAGGCCCAGGCTTAGGATTTATTAAAAGGTAATGAAATTGCCCTGAACTCCATAGTTTTATCTTAGAACATCAAGAGAACATAAATTTGGAGGTGTCCTACCCTGAGCCTTTCTTTGCATGGTCCACTCACAGGCTCAGTGGGGTGAAAGCAGGTGTCTTACTTTCACTTGAGACAAGTCTGAATGCTTGATGAGAAGTTTTGGAAATACTAAAGTGAAGAACCACACACTCATTTTACCTAGGAAATTATAGCAAAAAAAAAAAAAAGAGATGGGTGAAGAAAAAACACAGAATGCTAAATTGCCCCATCTAATAAACAGTTGACCTGACAACGATTTATAACACTGGGATACATAGACACAGAAACCAGAGACGACCTTATAAGAGAGTCAGATGGGCCCCCAGCCAAGAAGTGGGCAGCTGGGCCTGGGGAAAGAAGATGGTACCACAAAGTTGAAGAGCTTGAACAAATCACTGTGTGGCATTATATACACTTAACATCTCATTCTGTGTTATAGCATGTATAGATTTTAGAAACTATACATTCATGTGTGAAAAGAAATCCCTCACTTTTTTTCTTCTAAAATGAAATCTTATAATTTTGAAACTATTTTACACCTAAGGCCAGAAACTTACTCACTTTGGTAATTAGAAGAGACAGTGATAGTTTTATTATATCTCTCCTCTACTTAGATTTGCAGCCAAGTTTCAGGGGAGTTATGGAGTCTCAGAAAGCACCAAGAAAGGAGAAATATTGCATATCTTTGAATTGCATTTGGCTTAAAAGTCAATTAGTCACAGAGAAATACCAACCAAAGATATAATTTTTTTCTCTTATGACCAAAAGACTGGAGTCAGGAGTCCAGGTCTGATATGAGGGCTCATGATAAGCACTTCCCTTGTTTCTATGTGTGGGTCCTAGTGGGGGCCTTAATGCTGCTCCTCAAGCATTTGGTTTCTGCTCATGGAAGAAAGACGAGAAAAACCAAAGGCCAAAGTGTGTGTGTGTGTGTGTGTGTGTGTGTGTGTGTGTGTGTGTGTGTGTGTGTGTGTGTTAGTGTTTGGGGGGAGGGTAGGGATGGGGACACACATTCTGAGTTAGTATCTTTAGAAATAATTTTGTGCTTTGTGGCCATTCCTGTCTTGAAACAAAAGATGAAAAATGCATTTTTTAACAATTCAAAATGAGATCATTATCTGATAAGAGAGAAGCATTAGCAGTGCCTCTCATAGGCATTTCCCTCTGCCTGCACATAACATCATTGAGACAGATTTTCCTCATATTCACACTGAAGGGACCCTATGTCTATGGCATCTACTTTCTTTATCCATTAAACCACGGTAGTCCAAAATTACAACAGCATTTGGGAAGTAGCCTGGGAGGATGGAAAGATGCAGCTTTTTGGGGAAGTAAAGCCTCTCAGTGGTGTTTATGCATGTGTCTGCTCTTGCTTCTCTTGGGCTCCTAGGTGCCCTGCAACATGCACAATTCACTACATTCTAGACTAAATCTAAGCACCATGGAAGAGAAAATCACTGCTACTCAGTGTTTAATTAACTTCGGAACCTCAAACAAGGCTCTGTAAATGCTCTTTTGTGATCAACAGAATTCTGATGATGCTCCTCTGTTCTGAGATGTGAACTCTTTGGCCACAAAGATGGACTCATGGCTGTTCTTTCTGGCTATTGAAAAACAGGTCTCCAGATAGTATAAAGTTAAGAGAAACCAGTTGTTTCTGCCCTCTGTCAAGATCAAAGCCTGATTTGAATGGGAATGAATTCTTTCTGAATGACCGTCAGTCAATATATTACCCAAACATCTAGATTGTTTCATCTATAAAATGGAATCAACTAAGTAATTTTTCAAGTCACTAACTGCTTCAAAATTATATAATGTAGGTTCATGACCCTCTGTAAAGCCAAAATTAAGATTACACATTTTCTTGTCAAAAGGTAGAGATACACGTCTATCTCATCTAAAAAATTTGTTACTGAAAAATATTTGATATAGTACCTATAGTAATATTTTAAGATTCTAACATTTCACAGCTACTTTAAGTATATCATTATAATCACGAAGGCCAGACCTTAATGAACAATTGGTATGTGTCAAGGAAGTTGTAAGTACAATATATGTTCCATGAATTCTCACATTAATTGAATGTGTTCAGCTCTATTATTGTTACATATTATTATTCCCATTATACAGATGATCACTTGGAAGAATTGAGTTACTTTCCTAAGAAATCCTGTTTTTATGAAAACTTGGGCATTCTGGCTATACAGCTCAGGTACCTGAGCCACTGCTGTGGCTTGTTGTACCAGTGGAACAAGACCATTCATCAATAGTATATAATGTTTCTTTGGTCATAGATACTTTGAAAATTGGATGACGTTTACAAGCTTTCATCCAGAAAGACAAATAGGCATACATGTGTACAATTGTTCTTATGCTTATACAAATACAATGTCTACATATCTCAGGGTCACAGAGCCTTGTTATGGTCTACAGACTTCAGTGAACTTCCCACTGAAAGTCAGGTGCAGCTGGTCAGGAGTAAACTAGAAGTAGCTTTCCTAGCCTCTCCAAAAAGTAGAGGACATGGCTGGTGGCTCGAACAGAGGTAAGGTTGGCCGAGGACACGAATACAAGAACAGTCCACAGAAATCTATACGAAGCAAGGTTGCTAGCATGGCTCTGTGCATGGGTTGTGGACATCAGGGCTTATTTTGCTTATGGAAATAGGATTCTTTAATCACTCATCTGTCCATCAACAGCTTGTCTCCAAACAGTGTGCCCCTCAGAACAGTTCTTCCAAAACCAGTTATGAAAAGTGACAGTATACCTGTAGCCCTTCACCTTAGAGAGACCTTACTCAAATTCAAAGAGTTAAGAACAAACCTTTCAGGGTGATCCTTCTTAAATGAGTACCAAAACTTCGATCAACTTTGTTTTCCCATTAAAAGGAAAACATGGGACTCCAAGGCAGAAATGTGGACCTGGGTACTTAAGTGTACCTCCTCTCTTCTGCCTGCATTCCTCTCCTCAAGGTGTGAATTTACTCATGATCAGATGAGGCTGATAGTCCTTGGAATGAAAAGTGATGCCATTTGTCCTCTAGCTGGAGACTTGCCCATGATATCCTTTTTAGGTAAGAATTAACAAGGCCACTCATTGACCCAGTTTCCTTAGCCAAGAAAGGAGTGTGGTTTAACAGAATAACATTTGTTTGAAAGCATCACCATGAAGTCCAATTCAGTGTATGCTAATAAATTTTTTCATGATTATTTTATTATGTTTGCTAAGATATATTAATTATACAAAATGACAGGTTTCATTGTGACATTTTTATACATGCATAAAATGTGCTTTGATTATATTTCACCTCATCACCCTCTCCTATTTTTTGTAATACGTTCATTTGTTGATGTTCTCAATACAAAAAGAAAAAAATAAATAAAATTAAAAAACAACAAAAAACTTCAGCTCTCATTTAAAGAGGCCACAAGGATGGTGCATGACCCGCACTGTCCTTGTGATGAGTGGCGCCCACAGCCAGGAGCAAGCTTGGGCAGCACAGCTGTGCATCCTGGCAGGGCTACAGGCACCCGGCTGGAAACTGATGTGGTCCTCCCCACAAAGGTTGTCTGCAGCCAGGCTGACTCCCAGCTACATGGGAGGGAGGGAGGAGTTAAACATTCTTATTTTCCTTTCTCTCTTTCCTCTACCAGCATTAGTCTCAGATGATTCCAAGTTTGAATCTTACAAGGGATATGCTTTCAAATTGTGGCCAGAATGTTATCTCTTGCATAGGTACTGTAGTATACACATACGTACATGCACTTCCTTGAGTTTTTTTCTTCTCATTTTAGTTTCTTTCTTGAAGCTGAAGTTAAAAGAAATCATGAAGGCCACGTAACAAGCTCACCATCAACACTCCTTCAATTTGAATTTGTAGTGAGCACATTGCCCTTAGAAAACAAAGCCAGATAGCTGGGCCTGGGTAGTGAGTTTCGATTTTCCTATATTACCCTTAAAATGTAATATTTGATTCACGTGAGGGAGAACTCTCCTTAGGTATCACTGTCCTTTGTAAGTGAGGACACGTTTCTAAATTTCACATCTGTCTAAAATCAATTAAAATGTGAAAATGTAGCTTAAACCAATTATAGGTATTTTGTCTTCAAAGAGAAGTATATTTCTTTTTTAAGTTTAGACATTTTTTCTTGAGGATTTAGATACAGGAGCATATTAGGATTTGGTTGTGTTTCTCTCTTCCTCCTCTCTTTTGCCCATCTCCCTCTGGTATCCAGGGTTCACTGAGCCCCTCCTATTTCCAAGTAACCTTCTTCTGACTGGTTATCTCTTTCTATGTCTTCTCCCTCCTCAGTCAAGTTGTTGATGGGCTCAATATTGTGCAGGACTGAGACCACATTACCAGTCAGTTCATGTCTGGAGAATACTGCTCCAAAATACTCCTTCCCATGTTATGGCTCTTGCATTCCTTTTACCCCTCTTCAGCTATGGTCCTTGAGCAGAGAAGTGTAATTCTTACCAGTGAAGAATAAAAGTAAAACTTAACAAAAAGTGAGAATATAAAAACTACACAAATTCTTGGAGACCAAATAATGCACTTTTGAGTGAATGATTGGTTTTTTAAGAAATTAAGGAGGAAATTGAAAAACTCTTGGAAACAATGAAAATGAATATACAACCAACTGGGTTCTCTGGGACACAGCCAACATAGTCATAATAGGAAAGTGTATAGTTACAAGTGCCCATATCAAGACAGTAGAGATCTCAAATAAATAGCCTAATATTCCTCCTCAAGGGTCTAGAAAAACAAGATAACCCCAAACCCATTTGATAGAAGTAATAAAAATTAGGGCAGATATTAATGAATGAGCAACTAAAAGAACAATACAAAATTAATCATATCAAGATTTGGTTCTTTGGGAAAATAAATAAGACTAATAAATTCTTAGCCTAGCTAACAAAAGAAGGGAGAAAATCAAAATTAATAAATTAGAGACAAAAATGGAGTTGTTAACGACATACCCAATAAAATCTAAAACACCAATAGAGAATATTTCAAAAACTGTTTATATTTGCTTTTCCTGGTTTGTAACCTCTTTGTACTTTGTTCCTGGTGACTTGTAAGCTAAGGGGAAGGGGTATCTAGATGCCTTTGGGTCTCTCCCTGTCATGTGCTCCTGGCCAGTTGGCCTCCCTCCCTCTCCTTGTAGATAATATCTTCTTTACTTTTTCTAGCAAGTGCTTGCAAAAGCACTCTGTACAATTTAATATAAAAAATAAATTATGTTGACCCATTTTGGAAAAATAAACTCCAAACCCCCCAAAAACTAGAAAATCTAGAAGAAATGGAAAAATTTATAAATGCATACAACCTCCCAAAGGTAAAAGTAATGACACCAATAACTTAAAAAAAGACCCATTACATACAGTGAGATCAAAGATGTAATTAAAAATCTCCCCACAAAGAACAGGGATTCATGGCAGAAGTCTATCAAATTTTTAAAGATAACCTAATTCAAGCTCTTCTCAAATTTTCCACAATATAGCAAAAGAAGGATTACTTCCAAATTCATTCTACAAAGCCAGCATTACCCTGATCCCTTAACCCGATAAAGACACAGCTAAAAATGAAAACTACAGAACAATTTCTCTGATGTACATAGATGGAAATATTCTCAACAAGATTCTTAAAAACTGAATCCAAGAACCTTGGCCTTTCCTATTTTTGTTATTCACTGTTTTACATATGCTTTATAATCTAGCCAAGTTGGGAAACAACAAATGTTTATATAATTAATGAATCCATTGCAGTTACTATCTTTAGGGTCTGCTCTGCTCCCAGTTCTTATAGCTCATTGTCTTCAAGGATTTGCACATTTTTTTCTGTTACTATGTTTTTCTTCTAAAATATCATTTGCCACAACTTCCCTTTTTGCTTCTTGAGATTTTATTCCTTCTTCACAGTCTGCCCTAACTGCAACTTTGCTTGTAAAGTCCTTTTTATCCTCCCACTAAATCTGATAATTTCTTTTATATTCCATAAAATTTTATTTTGGCTGATATTTTCTGAAATTCTGTCTGAGGATTTATGGGATTGTTGATGTTTCCCACCAGTCTATAAACACACTGAGGACAGTTACTTAATTGTCTTCACTTTTATTTCCTTGAACTTCCTGGCACAGCATGTTAGGTATAAGCAGTATTTAGCAAATAATGGTTTCCTTTTAATTTGATATTCCCATCCAAGGACATTCAATAATGCAAGAATAAAGACCCACCAGTGTACTGTTGTACTGGGGTCTCCTTTAGTGGAAGAAACCCCTGGTTTATAAGCAGTCCTTCTTAACATTTCACTTTCAGACTTAAGTTGTTTTTTTCCCCCAAACTCAACCACTTTCTTCATATTTTGACAGAAATAGATGCCTACAAAGACACACACTGCAGGGAAGTGTACACAGACTCACACACATTTATTTGCACAACACATGCATGAGCACACTTTTATCTTTGCATCCTTAAATAGATTCTAGATTGTTTTATAAAAGTCAGATTTTAGATTTAGACTATATATATATTCTATCAGTTAGGGCTTTCTATAGTATCAGAACTACTACTAGGATATCTCTAGAAACAGATTTATTTTATTCCAAGGAATTTGATTTTGTGATTGTGGGGACTGGCAAGTCCAAAATTCATAGGGCAGACAAACAGGCTAAAATCACAGACAAAAGTTAATGCTTTTGTACTGAAGTAGAAGATTTTCTTCCTCTGGAAAACTTCAGCTCAGTTCTATTGCCTTTCAACTGTATGGGGGAGTCTGGCCCCATTAATAGGAATATTATTCCTTAAAGTTAACTAAGTTTGAATTTTAACCACAACTGTAAAGTGCCTTCATAGTAGTACTACCTGGAGGAGGATTTGATAACAGAACCGGGAATAACAGCCAAGTTGTTATATAATGCAGACCATAATTGAGATACATTACATTTCCATCATCACAACTACCTCGTATTTCTCTGTGATGAATTCCCTGCACTCCGATCATGCCATCTTCTCTGTTCCTACAGGTTTTTTTTTTCAGAAAACTGTACCAGTGGAATCACACAGTATGTAACCTTTTGAATAGATTCCTTTTTCTTAATATGATGCGTTTTAAACTCACCCATTTAAATTTTTCACATATACAATTATATGTATACACACATGCATATAATTGCTATTCTTTTATTATTAATAGTTCCTTGAATGGAAATATCATAGTTCTGATGTGTCACGCCAACTCTGACGGAGTCTGTGCGAGAAATTGCCTAGACTGAGGCAGTTGCTTCAAGGAAGTCTGCCCGTTGGAACAGGCTGTGCACTCCAAGTCTTTGTGTTCTCGGCTGCTCTCTTATTGCTCTGATTTTCATAATACCTGCTCATGGCTCTAACTCATTGTTTCTTTCTAGTTCATTGAGTCCACCTTCACGAAAACAGGGAATAAACTATAATGATTTGTTTCCCAAGA
>PVHP010032659.1:0-12714 GCA_004024765.1 Zapus hudsonius | reverse complement strand
ATCAAACCCTTGAGCCATCTCTCCAGCCCATTCTACCATTTCTGACTCCAGTCTTCAGATATGGTGGCATAATATTCTCATTGTTAAGGTTTTTAGCAAGAGTGAAGGAAATGTTCTTGCTAACAAATACAAGACTTCTATATTCACTGTGTGTGCTTTGCACCATGGATTCCCTTGACTCCAGAAGAGAATTGATGTTTCTCTGTAAAAGGGTTCAGTTACCTAATGTTGATGTGCATCTGGAATCTCCTCTGAGCATCTTCTCCATCACAGGTTTTGGGAAGAGTGTGAATTTGCAAAGCAAATGGTACATTCCCTTCCTTCTTCGGCAGGATGTTGTATCTTAGGGATGTCTGAAAACAAGGGTTTTGTCTTTACACTGGAAGAATCTTACCGTTTCTTCCACATGATTGAACCTGTCCCTCAACACACATTTCCTGTTTTATTTTGAAATGAAAATTCAATGCTTGATATTTTCTCTCCAATTTTCATCGTCCCTGGGTCTTGATGGTCTCACCTGGAGGTAAACACATCCTGACCCTGCCACTGTGGTGATGTAGTTCCCTGGGACATCAGGCAACTCGACTTGCTGCAGCAGCAGGCGGTTGGTATCATCGACTTGGAATTTCTGTGAGAAGGTCCCTGAAGTTTTGATGGTGACAAAAGCTCCTTTCTCACTCTTACTGAAAGTTGCTGCTCCATATTTGGAGAGGGCTTGGAGAGCCACCACTGTATCCTGAGAAAGACGGACAGAGGAACCACAGCAGAGGATGGGCATAGCAAAATCACAGTCAGTGTGCAACACATTATTGTTTAGTCACAAATAAGTCCATTAGGTCAGTGTCAGTGAAGTTCAATGTAATCCATGTTGAACCATTCCTGGTGCTTTGGGAGAAATAAGTAATTTTCTAATTAATACAGATTATAACACTGTGAAGAAATAAGATCTAAATATGACATAAGAAGAGACTCTTTCAATAGTTTTCAAATCTATAGTAATATTTGTTGTCAAAATTATGAGAAAGGGAAGAAAATATGGGTTAGAATTATAAGGAAGATTGAAGATGAGAAATAAGATTACCCTTGAATAAAGAGAAGTGTTTATGAAGATAGGAGAGAAGCATCAGGAAATATCTAGAATGTGTTCATGGAGACCTAGAAAATAGTGAAAGAATCTATCTAATTAATCTGGTATACAAAAATTTTTACTGAGTGGATATGTTTTAGGCAAAATATTAGAGAATTTTCATCTTTTTGAATGAAAATAAGTAATTTTTTCAGGGAAGTAGTTCTGTGAAAGGACTGTTTTGGCATAAATGATTCCTTGTACTGTTAGGGATCAAGGAAGGGGAAAGGAGACCTTAAGGAGGGTAGATCAGTAATCCACACATAATCAAGCTGGATTTTGGTGATGGAAGAATGAAGGAAGTACAGATTAGAGATGAGAACTATTATTCGGCTATTTAATTTCTAGGTTATGTTTGTGTCTACATCTATGATGATCATTTATTTTCTTGCTAGAGTTTCTCCACAGACCTGAGTGGAGGCAAAGCCACCATGGGAGTTTTGTTGCTTGATGATCCATTTCACAACATTGGTGGCCACAGACAGGTCCTCTGAAGATGGGGCAGGCAGAGCAGTAAGATAGGCAAGGAGGACATACGCTGTTATCTCTACTTCCGCAGAAGGCGCCCGGAGTTGATAAGAGAATGTCTGAGGTTCCCGAATGCTCCCAGGACGTTGCCAGTGGATTGAATCCTCTTTCAAATGGAAAAGGGTGAAATCTTTAGCTTAGGGCATGGTTTAAAATCTACTCCATGGGTGAGGATTACAGTTAGAGCTCAAATAGTAACCTGGACTGAATGAAGTGAAAGGGTTAAATAGTCACCATCAAGCTGATGGTGCTTTGCCAAGAAAATGCATGAAGCATCAATCATATGGCATCATTGTGTTTGTACACACCTGTGTGGCAAGGCAGTTAATTATATAAAGTTAGTAATGTGTGCATTGGTGTACACAATGGTCTATTTCACTTTGAGAACTTAGGTGTTGGGTCCATGTCTGTCTTTATCTTGTTATGACAATGAACATGAGACATGAGAGGTGTGAGCTCCATGGAGGGACTGTCTTGACTTCATTAGTGATTGTCAGCAAAGTGCACTTTACAATAGTGACTCTTACCTCCTTTCACAGCCTCTTTGTTTAGTGATTCAAGCACCTCACTTCTCTTGGCCTGATTTCCTGCCAGGGCAAAGGCATAGGCCAGCAATGCCTTGGTGTAGATGTGACTTCCTTGGCTCTTTGAGATGGAGGCCCAGGCTGTTTCCAGGCAGAACAGAGCATTGCGGACAATACTGTGCTATGAAAGAAGACAAAAGCCAGCCATCAACTAGCAGAACCAAGCTAAGGAACTGTCCACAGGCTAGCCCCAGATTCAAATCCTCATTGTACAAATGCAGCATTAGAGTGTGGACTAGGGCATAGTTTTTTCCATGGCTTTCATTAAAGACAAGTCCTCATATCATCATGCAATAGAACAAAATTAACTATCATGAGAATCGTTTTCCTCATGATATCACAGTTCCATGGTTTTTATTCCTTGCATTTATGTAGGAGCTTTGGGGCAGATGCTGGTACATACAGTGACAGGCAGGGGCATCTCCAGCAGAGCGATGGTGATGTAGGCGGAAAGTGTCACTTCGTCATCCACACCACCCTGGAAAGATCAGAGGCAGAGGATCTCACACCCTCCAATATTCACTGGCCAGAGTCTGCGAAGTGTTCTTTTCCCTGTGCCATACAGGTGATATCATCTATCCTAACACTGCATTCTGCAATAAATCACCTCTTCCATTTTGCTTTTAAGTTTTTATTCATTTGAGACAGTAAGAAGAGGCAGACAGAGAGAAAGAGGGAATATGGGCATCCCAGGGCCTCCTGCCACTATAAATGAATTTCAGAGGCTTGTGTCACTTTGTGCATCTATCTGGCTTTACATGGGTACTGGGGAATCAAACCTAGGGTTTGCAAGCAAGTGCTTTAAACTGCTCAGCCATCTCTCCAGACCCACCATTTCCATTTTTAATACCACACAAGGCTTGGGCTTTTATTTAATGTTATTGCCACTCAATAAAAACCCCTTCTAACTTGTTGGTAGATTGTAGGAGTGTTAGAGCCCACCATCCTTGCTCAGAGTTTTGTCACCAGGACTTCAGAACTTAATGGAAGCATCATTCCTGCCCCCCCCCCCCTGGTCTCCAAGGACCAGAGAACAATTTGGGCATTACCTTAATAGCATTGTTGAGTAGAGATCCAGATTGTTGGAAACAACCGTTATCCTTTTGCTTTCGTGAGAGCCAGGTGAGCGTGTTCATGATGTGTGACTTTTCCACAAAGATGTATGACTGGGCTTGAGCAAAGGCCTTGAGCACGAATGCAGTGAGCCTGTCCAGCAGCAAAGAGAAGAGACCACACTGCTGGAGCTCACTGTGCATCTTGAGCCACTGATCCTCACCACCCAGTGGAGGGTAGTGTTGGGGGAGGGGGATTGGTGGGGAAATGACCTTGAGAACTGAATATTCTCTCCTCCAGTAAACATCTGAATTTTGAAGAATCATTTTTAACCTCTCAACTTGTTTTCCCAGGGTTAATAGGTTTTTAGTTTTTTGTCTTATACAATATTTGTTGGGGGTCTTCCTACGTCCTTATCATCAAAACTACATTTCCCACACTTCTGATTTCATCCCTCTGCAGGCTCTTCCCATCCTTCTCCTTCTCCTCTTCTAAAGTGCAGTGCAAAAGCTTCCTACATCATTGAGCACAACCACGCTTTCTGCTTTACCTTTCCACTTCCATACTATTGTTGTCAGCTGAGCAATGACACAGGATTTATAAGAATTCAGTTATTTGTGGGTGTGGGTGTGAATGGAGTGCCAGGGTGTCTTGCTGCTGCAAACAAACTCCAGATGCATGCACCACTTTGCACCTGGATTCTTGTGAGTGTTGGGGAATTGAACGCAGACCACAGACTTTGCAAGCATAGGAAGTGCCTTTAACGTCTGAGCCAACTTCACAGCCTCAACACATGGGTTTTCAAACTAACAGTTGTTTTTTTTATTTATTTGTTTGTTTGTTTTGTGGAAGCAGGTTCTCACGATGGACCAGACTCACTCTCTAGCCTAAGCTGGCCTTGCACTCATGGAAACCCCCCCCCCACCAATTTAGCCTCCCCAGTGCTGGGATTAATGTGTGCCTCCACCAGGCTAGCCGGACAGTTTCTATGAAAGAATCTAGGTATCAAAGAATATCTCTTTCTAGGACCCTACAGTGCCATGGACCATCAGAACATAAGAGCCACATTTCATCTTACCAAGTGTTTCCCTGGCTGTTTACACCATGATCCCCAAAGGTGCTGTATGAGCCATCACTGTGCTTATAGTTCAGTTGCCTTTGATACCCTGAAGAGGAAGTTTAAGATACTTATGAAATTATTGTTTTTTATTAATACTATTAAGGAATCATTGGGCAAGTATTATTTATTGACAGGTTTCTTACTTTGTAGTGGGACAAATCACAGAAACCAAATCTTAACCACTGTTTTGAGTTCACCAAAAGATCAATTAGGGCTTTCTCCTTTTACTTAATTTCTCACCACTGACGAGGTAGCTGATCGCTTTGGACTTGATGTTCTCTGTCAGCTGCTGTGTCTCAGTCAGATACTTCAGAACATAGATGTTAGGGACAAAAAGGGCCATGTTTTGCTCTCCACAACCATAGGGCATCTGGACAAGGTTCTGCAGGTTTTGCATTGCATTGCCTAGTATATCACCTGGAGAAAGGAAGTTATTTTAAAAAGTCAGAGGATCATAGCTGGATTGTGTTATTCTAGAGAAATATATTACTCAATAACAGAGGTGGATCACTTATGGGAAGAAGGATAAGAAACACAACTAAGGCAACAGATAGGCAGAAAGCAAGTAATGGGAAGGAAAGAAAAAAAATCCTCTTCCCCAAATCACATCCAAATAAGAAATATAGATGGTTCCAGTATGTTCAAGAATGGAGAGAAGAAACTGAATGGCAAGTGATTTTTTTTTCTGATGGGCTGCATGTCTAATAAAACTCAACTATCAATTATTTTTGCATTTTTGAGGAACCATTGCCATCTAGGGAGTCACTTGAAGATGTGGGCACAGAGAGGCAACCCTTCTTAGTGTTTGGAGTTTATCAAAGCATCATATGCAGTTAACTCAACCCACGTTCCTTCTCACTAGTGCCCTGTGATGGTTAACTTCTGTAATCAACTTGATCAGATCAGGAAGACACAGACATTGCTTTTGGGTGGGTCTCTGAGGTTGCTTCCTGGAAGGACTGACTGAAGGGGAAAGTCCTTCCTCCAGAGTGGGCAGCCCTCCTGGTGGTGGGCTATATATAAAAAAGCTATGAGAGGAAACCCTGCCTGGATGCCTGTGCTGATCGCTGGTGACTGCCTTCACTTGTAGGTGCATCTATCCTGTTCTATCTTTCCTTGGCATTGGAACCAAGTTTCGTCAGCCTTCCAGTGTGGACTGAAGAGCAGCAGCTCTCCAGGAAGCCTTCAGGCCTTCAAAGCTGGATTGGCATTGCTGAGGCATTCTGCCACCAGGACTGAGCAGATATAGGTTCCTTGACTGTCAGGCCTGCTAAGAGCTATTATTGGACTGTAGTAAGCAAATCCAATAAAATCCCCTTTTAATATCAACTCATTCTATCAGTACTGTTTCTCTAGAAAATCCTGACTGTGTTGTCTTTTTTCAACTCAGTGTCTGGTGCCAGATACTTCATTAGTCAGGGGTGGTGAAGCCCCATTCACTTAGAATTATGGAGAGGAACTGTATTTCCTTGGGTAGAGACTTACCCAGAACTGAGTATGTCGCCCTGGCAGATCCTTCAACCACATTGGGAGGAACTTTGAGTGACCACATTTCAAGTACTTCAGTATCTAATGAAAGAAGAGAAACACATATAAGTAAGTGAGGGGGGAATGAGAGAAATGTTTTATTTTTAAATTATTTTATTTTACTTTGGCAAGGTATATGTGTGTGGCATGTGTGAACGTGTGTGTGTGTGTGTGTCTGTGCATGCATGTGGAAGCCAGAAGTTGACATTGGGTGTGTTCCTCAATGACTGAAGCAGGGTTTCTCACTTGAACCCAGAGCATGTTGATTTGGCTGATCTAGTAACCAGTCCACCTCCTGAATCCTGGGGCTACAGGTGGGCTTCCATGTCCCTCCCAGCATTGATGTGAATGCTGGGGTTCTGAGCTCATTGCCATGCTTGTGTAACAATGCTTTGCCCATTGAGCCATTTCCTTAGCTCCCTAAGTTCTATTTTTCAAAACTTCTCTTTTTTTTGTAAGGTAGTGTCTCATTCTAGCCCTAGACCTCACTCTGTCATCTCAGGCTGGCCTCCTACTCACAGCAATCCTCCTACCCCTGCCTCCTCTCCTGAGTGTTGGGATTATAGGCGTGCACCACCATGCCTGGCCAGGATGAATCTACATGGCCACAGTTGAATTTTAAAATGTGATCTTTATGTGGTTGTTTTAATAACTAAAATATTGTTTTGCACCAGAGATCCTCACAAGTCACACTGCAAACCTACTGCAAACCTACATGCCCTTAAACTACAAATTTAACAATAAGTCATCACTCTCATGCCACATACACATTACAGTGTCTAGAAGACAATTTGAGAAGTTTGGTGACAGACGTAGTATAAAGAATTCTGTCCTGGGTCAACATCCTTAGCCCTCATTGTCAGAAAAGAGCTTTTAGGAAAGTCTTTAAATTTGGGATGTGTGATGGTTACATTTTCTTGTCAACTTGATCTTTTAAATTATCTTTGGTGGGTCTCTGAGGATGTTTACAGGAAGGGAGCCTCTCAGCAGGGGGAAGGATTGAAAGAAGCATAAGAAGCTAGAAATGAACATCCCTTCCTGGGAGGGCAATGAAGGAAGGAAATTCCAGAGACTCAGAAAATCAACTAGTCTGGGATAGGGTTGCAAGAGCCCAACATAAGGGGGAGAAAATCTTCCCCCTGCCTGTTTGCTGTTCTGTGTGTGTGTGTGTGTGTGTGTGTGTGTGTGTGTGTGTGTGTGTGGTGTTGGCGATGGCTTCTTTCTCTCTCTGATTGGACCTGTGAAAGAGGGGAAGCCACTTTCACTATTATGGAACTTCCCCTGGATCTGTAGCTTCAATAAACCCTTTCCTCCCATAACTGTACCTGGTTTGGAGATTCATCCCAGTGGTGTGTAGCTGACTACTACAGTTTGTTTCTTCTTTGTGCTTTCAATATGACAATAATGGTATTATCCTCAATCTTATTTATCCTTTATGCCTCTGAGAAATTGTCTAATTTCTAGACATATTTGTTAAGAAATGGTGGCTCTTCAGGAAATGTCCTTACATTTTTTTTTACATGGGAGAGGGTGCAAGGTTTGTCTTTTTTTTTAATTCGGAGGAAACCATGTCCTACAGAACATCTCTTCCGCAACTATACATTCTGATAAATGGCTTAGCATGAGAATTTTGTCCATTATTTCTACACTTACATGGTGGACAGACCAGTGTGTTGAAAGTTTCTTCCTTTTCTATTCCTTCAGGCTTTGAAAAAGAAACACATAAAAACATAAAATTGTAGTGAACATATAGCAGAAAATCTAATAATCACTTTGACATCTTTCTGAAAAATTATTTGTGAAAAATTGGGTTGCAGACCCACCCATCATCTTGGAAATGAAATGACATTGTCACATAGATTACATAATGCAAAACTTTGAGACTCAGCACACTCACACACCTCGACTATCAAGGGTTTCACGACAGTGTCCTTCTGTGCAAGAGCTGGCACTTCTGTCACCTCATTGCCACACAATTCTTGAGACTGCAAAGCTTCCGCGGTAGCTGTGAAGTTCACCTTCCCTGGGCAAAATGTTTGGGTGGAGTTAAACAGTGATGCCTTATGAGATGCTCTCTCCTCCTCAGGTTTCCCTACTACATCCAATGGCTTTCTTCTTGCACAGTGTCCAAGGAGGAGGAAAAGCATGGAGTGGGGTCAGCATCAAACAAACCATTACAGTGGAAGGTGTGGAGGTGATGACTGGATTTCCCACTCACCCAGTGACTTTGGGGTCACAGTCCATGAAACGGTTTTCCTTTCACTTCCACAGACACAGTGAGAGTCTCCAAAGTCCTCTACAGGGATAGCCAGGAAATCAGAAGAGATCTCCAGCTGCACACGGACCTGTTCCCCCAAACCAAACAGCTTGGTGAACAACCTAAACAGAGGGTCAGGAGGAGAGAAGAATCCCAGGGGGACAGTGCAGAGTAGTCCAGAGTTTCTTGGACATGTCAAAACAGGTAGATCCTAGCAAAGACTTTGATGTTCAGGTGTTTGCAATAGGGGAATTAATGATTGACCAGAAGGAGGGAAATGTCTAGGATTTAACTTTGTGCCAACAAAACAAGAGATGTTTCTTTCTTTCATTTTTTTCTTGTTTTTTGTTTTTGGGGCAGAGTCTCATATAATTCAGGCTGTTTGTTCTCCAAATCCCTAAGTAACTGAAATGACCTTGAACTCCTGATCCCCTCTTGCCTCCCAAGTGCTGAGATTATAGGCCTGTTCCACCATGACTGGTTTAGGTGGGGCTGGGGGTTGAATTAGGCCTCATGCATGAAAGTCAATCAATCACTCTACCAACTGAGCTACACCCCAGCCCAAGCAGACAGAGTTTAAACATGAAATAATGTAGCTGGGCATTTTGGCTCTCATCTGTAATCAGAGCACAGAGGAATTTAAGAGAAGATCATTGAGTTCCTGGTCAGCCGGGAGTATGTGTATTTTTTTGATAAGTTGTTTCAAAAAAAAGGAAGAAATGATCATAAGGGGTCAGTTTCTGAATTTAGGAATGTCCAGATGGAGTCCAGAATGAAAGCTATCTATCACTTTGCACTGTCAGGTAAGCTTTCTCTGAGGACCTGATCTTTTCAAAATTAGGACACATCAGATATCCTTGGAGTTGCCCAAGGAGCTCTAGATAATGAATGATAACTGGGTTCCTTTCTTCTGCTCCCACTCAATTCCAGGGACGTGACCTTACCCGAATGCAGTGGGACATATAGTTGAACACCGTGGCTTTGAGGGTGAAGGCTTCTCCTCGAACCACAGAGTAGGGGAGGGTGAGGTCCAGAAAGAATGGCTGGAAGACCTGAAGAGAGATGGTAGGGGAGAGGCCAAGCCCAGTGGTTCTGGACAAGCAGAATGCACTGGCCTTCCACTCTGTGATGGAATCAGGCACTGTCATTGCCAACTCACTGCCACCTGATGAGCTAGTGGAGAGAAAAGAGAAGGATGCCAAAAATAATCTTTGAATGCAGACCGTAGCTAACCCTACAACATGGTAACTCAGTGTCCCGGCATGGTAAACTGTTGTTCCCTGTGAAGTCTCTCATTGTCCCTTCCCCTCTGTTCCCTTCCTGTCTTCTCCCCTCCTCTTCTTCCTGTTTGTCCCTTTTCTCACTCTCTTCCACCTTCTTTTCTTTTTTCCTTAGGGCAAAGGGGAGCCTCCTGTGTTCATTACTTTTGTTAAGTCAAAGCCAAATTAGGAAAAAGAAAGCATTGTTTAGCATTGAGGTCAATTAACTATGACTTATACATTGGCGAGGAATGAGCAGAGTAGAACTGAGAAGATTAGGAACTTCATTGATTTAGGATGACATCACAGTCTTAGAGCAGGATTCCAAACCTCATTTATACTGAAATCCAGACACCACCCAACTCACTTAAGTGCCACCAAATCCCAGATCCAGGTCTCAGGGAAGTACTTCCGGACTATCTCTTTCACTTGCATGGTGGAAGCATCTTCTCTCATTGGCATTGGTTGACCCATTCCTGGAACTCCATGTGACATAGCCAGTGGGGCTACTGGGGGGAGACAACAGGTAGGCCAAATGTGAGCCTCATTCTCACCATTGGTTTCTGATAGCTGTTTATTCAGTGGAAAAGGTCATGTGCTCAGGGAATTTTCTTGGAACCACTTACTCTTTCCAGTTGTTACGTTGCTTACACATATGTGTCCTTTTTCTTCATGTAAACTTATGTTTCTTTAGAAGTAAAAAGCAAATATAGCTAAGACGACTCCTCAGGTGATGAATGGTATATAAAGAATAATTGAACACAACTTGCCTTACACCTAAATGCTCAAGACTCCCACGGGCAATGAGACTCTGAAAGTAGAGTCCATGTTAGCTACTGCAAAGGATTTCGGAAATACGAGTGGCTTGGTCAATAGAGAATGAGGTAAGGAGACGTGAGTAATAAACTGTCAGATGCAGCAATGTGTATTCTACCCTATCTTCTTCAACTGTGGGTCATGTCATTGATTTCTGTGAAGTGGTGTTCTCAGCATTGATGACTATAATTTCAAAAGTTTGATTAATTTTTTAAAAACAAAAAGTACTGTACATATTACAGTATCAAATATTCAGCCAAGATTTAATTATTTATGTAAAATATATAAACACACCTATTTCTTTAGGATGCTCATTTTCTTTTATCTTTAATAAGTAATTAGTAAACATATATATGTATACATACCATATAGGATTGTATTAATTACTTATCAGTAAATATTTGATTTGCTTATTTTTTGCATGTTTATGCCTCCATGTGTGCATGTGTGTGTGGATGCCAGAAGTTGACATTTTGAATAACTTTCTCTATTGTTTTTAAACTTATTTTTCTTGAGATAGTGTCTCTCACTGAATGTCCAGCTTACTGATATGGCTATACAAGTTAGCCTTCAAGCCGTGGGCATCCTTCTGTTTTCATCTTTTCAGTGCTGGAATTACAGGCATGTACCACCACATCCAACTCTACAAGGATGCTGGGGGCTCAGAACTCAGGTCCTCATGTTTGCATGGTAGGCACTTTACCCACTGATCAATCTCCCCAACTATTGAGTAACTTTATACATAATTCTATAACAAAGTTTACAGAATAATTTTTTAGAAAAGAGTTTTTAAAAGTTCAAGAAATCGTGTTATATGTTTTGAGGACTCAGTAAAGAAAAGAAAATCAGTTTTATTTTGGCCAGAAAAGACTTTATCACTTGGATCTTAATATGATCATTAGTGGATAGAAAGCTGGGAATGGGCGGGGGAGTTCCTGGGAAAGAGCTATGCATATTCACAAAGGTGGGAAGGCATGATTGTGAGGAGAATGTCTGTTTTGGGTGCATGTTTCATGTAGCTGAGCAAATAGTCAATGAGACTGTATAGTAAACCACCATTAGTTTAGGACAACCTATTATGGTAAGACTTAGTGTGACAAAAAAAAACCCACATGGAATCACAAAGAGCTTTTCTCAGAATGAAATAACAGTATGAAGCTTGGCCACTGATAAGGGTCTCCTGAGTCCTGAACTAGCTGATATCATGATGGTTAATTTAGGCATTGAATTTACAGTAGATAGAACAGAAGGAGCAAGACTGTTGAAGGCTAGGACAAAAAGCCAGTTTTGATGAGAGAAAGAGATAGGGGAAGGATGGAGAGGAAGGGAGAAAAGGAAAGGGTAGAAAGGAGAGGGAGAAAGGGAAACAATATTCACTCTGAGTCCTACTTTTTGCAAACAAACAAACAAAACAAAACGAAAATGAAAAACTATTTGTGAACAACTTGCCCAAGAAGTTAGTGCAGAGTCACAAGATCCAACATGTATTAAAACAGCTTTGCTGAAATCCTACCCCACCTGGTAAAGCATCATTTTTCCTCTGTTACAGGACAAATAAATCGTGTCCTTACCTCCCGCATAGCCCGCAGGTGGTGCTCCTGCATAGCCCACAGGTGGTGCTCCTGCAAAGGGTTGAGGCATTTGACAAAAATAGTCACAGAATTCCCTTCCAATCCCCATCTTTCCCTCACCCCCACCCCAGCTCCACCCCAAAAAAACCTCAACAGGAGCCAACCTGGCTCCTTCTCTGCACTGGCCTATACCCACACTTCTGCAAGGCCCTCCCCTCCCTCACTGAGACACTCCACTTTTTCTTCCCTTCCCTGGAGGTGCTTGTGTTCTTCATCTCTGCCTTAACCATCTCTCTCCCTCTGTCTCTGTCCCATCTGCTCTTCTCCCTACCCATCTCCCTCCCTCTCTCTCAGCTTGGGAGCCCCCCTCCCCACAACCTGGTCCCGCCTTCTCCCAGCTGTGCCACTAACCACCTTCAGAGGAAACCTAAACTTGCTCCCTCCCTGATCACCCCACCATGCAGCTTTGGGCTGGCTCCATGGGTTCCCTGCCCCTCCCACTCCTGAATCACCTGCCCTGAGCAAGTAATAGAACATCTTTCTCTATACCAATAAACTGCACCCCAGAACCTGTGTGTGGAACATCTAACCCCCACTCTTGTAAAGCATCATTTTTTTCTCATGTTATTTTAGTAGATTAATGACATCCTCACCTAAGTCATAGGACATAGTGGCTCCTGCATAGGGTTGAGGCAGTTGACAAAAATGAAGTTAGTCTCGAAACTCCTTTCCATCCCTCCTTCCTGACAGAACTCAACAGAGCCATCCCGGCTCCTTCCCTGAGATCTGGCCTGCACCCACACACTTCTGCAAGGCCCTCCCCTCACTGGGCAGTCAGTCACCCCCAAAGGCATAAAGGTCTCCCTGGATGCC
>PVHP010032658.1:0-20169 GCA_004024765.1 Zapus hudsonius | reverse complement strand
GTAGCAGCAACCAGGCTTTCATCAGGTATCGTCCATCTTTAAGAGGGAACTGTAGCATTCTCCAAGGTGTCTGGTCTCACTGAGACATCCACTCACACATGAACTTAAATCCACACAGAGGAAAGAAATCAGACACCCAACCAGGTGACACTGAGCAGAGACCTCCCCTTTCCACTGTGATGACAGCCTCCCCAAAGTTACCCACAGGCCAGGGGAGTGAAGAACAGAGAAACCCGAGCAGCTCAGAGGAAAGGTTTTGTTTTTCCATTGTTAACACCAAAAATAATTTGAACTTTCAAAATAAAATGAAGATAAGTGTCCTCAGATACTAGTCCAAAAATAATAATAATAAAAATGCATATGCTTTAAAGAAAAGATATTATCATGTGGATAGATGCAGACCGTTCTCCCAAGTACCTCTACTCTAATTCATTGTTTAGCTTAAGTACAAGATAATCATATGGACACTGTTGTCCTAAGTACTCTTGGTATTTACTGGACCTAGTTTTCTTCCCTTGGAAGTATGCTCCTATAACAAACTACACTGAAAATATTCTTCCCAATGTCACAGAGACGGGTATCTTGCTTTGTAAACTACAAAACACATCCAGTAAAAGAGGAACATCTATACTCCTAAAGCAAAATGCCAAAAAATAAAAACTCCACCTAAGGCTGAGATCAGCTCTCCCCAGCCAAGTTCAACCACATCTTAGTTCCCATTTCCCAAGGCAGCTGAGGATAGGCATGGTGTTCCCTCCACAGGTCCTCCGCTGGCTTCCCTGCTGGGTGACACCTCTTTGACCTCCTTATCTAAGTCTTCTGTCCCTGATCCCATCCCTTTGCTCCCTGCACAGTCCCATGTTTTGATTGTTGAGTATTTCCTACCTGGCTTTCTCCTGGAATCCCTGTCAGTTCCTTTCTCATGAAGTCTACCAGTGTCTCTCCCATCTTAAAGAAATATTGTATTTTTTGTTTGCAAGAAGAGAGAGAGGGGCACACCAAGAACTCTTGTCACTGCAAATAAATCTCAGATGATGTGCCACTTTGTGCTCTGGCTTTCTGCAAGTACTGGGAAATTGAACCTGGGCCATCAGGCTTTGCAGATGAGAGCCTTTAATCACTTAGCCATCTCTCCAGCCCCAGTGTCTCTTCCTATATTTTATAAACTAACCTTATCTGCATCACCTAGCTGCCAACCTGCCAAAGCTAGCTCTCCTGCTAACTGCCCCAGTTCACCAATAGCAGCATTCTCTCCTAATTAAAATAATAGGAATCTCAAGATGTGTTCCATCTCTCCTTTGGCTCCAGAGAAGAGGGAATTCGGACATGAAGAAAGTGGGGTGCAGGTCCCTTGGGAGCCTTCTGCCATTACGGTAAGTGGCTGGTGATTCCCAGACAGCCTGCCTCACAACCCTCTTCCCAGTGATCACTCAAGGGCTTTCCACCTTCAATTCTTGCTTCACAATCACACTGGCCTTTCTTTTTTTTTTTCCTTTATTAAGTAGAGATACAGAGAGAGAGAGAGAGAGAGTGAGAGAGAGAGAGAGAGAGAGAGAGAGAGAGAGAGAGAGAGAGAGAGAGAGCGCACCAGGGCCACCACCTTGTGGATCTGGCATATGTGGGTACTGGGGAATTGAACCTGGGGCCTTAGGCACTGGAGGCAAGTGCCTTAACTGCTTATCCATCTCTCCAGCCCTCACACTGGCCTTTCTTTGATCACTGGGCTCAGGGTTTGCCTGCTCAACATACACATTCAAGTTGATGGGTACTGTTACCTGCGTACTTAACCATGGGTAAGCAAACACTTCAGATTTAATTCCTCACTACTAAAGATTAATCAAAAGTATAATTTAAAAATAAATCCCAAATCACATCCCAGCACTCGAGAGGCAGAGGTAGGAGGATGGCTGTGAGTTTGAGGTGGGCCTGAGACTAGAGAGAGAGCAAGACCCTACCATGAAAAATAAGTAAATAAGTAAAACTAATTTAAAAATAAACTGCAATGAAGTATGCAAATGATACATCTTGCCCAAGATTAATGCAATGAACTTTAAAAACTACACTTCTTTCTCCTTAAAAAGTTAAGTTCCTAAACTTTCTCAATCCATTTTTTTTTGGTTTGGATTTTCGAGGTAGGGTCTCGCTCTAGCCCAGGCTGACCGGGAATTCACTATGTAGTCTCAGGGTGGCCTTGAACTCACAGTGATCCTCCTACCTCTGCCTCCCTCCTAGTGCTGGGATTAAAGGCGTTCGCCACCACGCCCGGCTTCTCAATCTTTCTTTACCCTACCATTTCCCTAGGCATGCTCTTAGGATGAAATCACGGATTGAAATCAAGACCTACATCAAGCTTCATGCTTTCTCCTGCTCCAGTGTTGAGCCATGTTTTAACTAAATGACCCCACAGTCAGAACCCACCAATACTGCCTTGCTTGACAGTGTCATGAATCAATGTCATGGAACCCACCGACACCAGATGCTCCAAAAGAGGAGCATAGCTTCTCTCAACCTTCTTTCCCCAAGTCTATGGTCACTAGGAGGAATAAATGGACTTTTTACATCTTTACATTATCAAGTACCAGGAACAAACTCCACTGCCACCCACCACCATCTGTTTGCACTTCCACCTCTTAGGAGGGTTAGAAAGCATCCCAAGGGGCCAAGGGACTGGTTCAGCAGTTAAAAGTCCACACACACACACACACACACACACACACACACACACACACACACACGCATGCAAATAAATTCAAAATAAATAATAAAAAAATTAAAACGAAAGAAGAAAGAAAGAAAACACCACCAGAAAGACCTTTCCACTTATCCCAGCCAAGGAGTGAGAGTTGGGAACTGCTTAGAACAGTTTCAACCTCAGAGCAGGAGAGTGGCCAATGAAGGCACACACTATTCAGTCTGGGTGGAGATAAACAGTCCTGGAGTGTGAGACCCCTGGCTCAGCCCAGCATGACGCTGGTGACCACGCTCACTGCATCTGGACACCACACACAGGCAGTCTCTGCATTAATAGTGACCACCCTGCCTTTGATTTGGTTCAGCCTCCCCAGCACTGGCACACTGAGAAAGCTTCTTTCTCACACAGGAGTTCAAGTCCAGTCTGGGTTATACAGCGAGTTTAGGACAGTTGAGTTCCTAAACTTGCCTCACCTCCCCGGCTGGATACTCCCAGGAAATGGGGTGAGCACTCACCCTGAAAGCTAGCTGATGTGCAATGCTTCTTTGGACCTCAATGTTGCCCAGCAACCATTCCACATCTGCCCCATACAATACAAACTCCCCAACGCTAGCTCACAGCCTATTTGAGACCCTGTCTCAAATAAATAAATGCATAATAAACTAACCAGCGAATAGATAAACAAATGAATGAAAGTAAATAAGTAGGTAGGAATGATGTCTGTTTAAGGGGAGGGAAAGGTACATTTGAAAATAAAGCGCAGCCCATAGACATTAACCAGCAACAAATCAAAGACAGGGGACAAAAACGCATGGGCAGTTTTCCCACTTCCAGAAAATGCTACTCCTTTCTTGTAGCTGACAGGGAGCTAGCCCAGGTACGTCTCCATCCTGCAACTTGTGGAACCTCCAAAGAGGCCTGGGGTGAGGGAAGGTGATGGTGACCTGCAGGCTTGCACCCCAAGTCCTAGCCTGGGCGCAGGCGAGTTCCACCCTGCCTGGAGTCTGCCTGGAGAAGGAGCGGAGCGATGAGGTGATGGCGCCATGGGGTGGCCCAGGGCGCACGACCCTCACCCAGGACCCCAGCCAAGAAGCGCCCCCCCAAGGACCTGGACGCCCCACCCAAGGCACCAGAGACCCTGCGACAAGTGGAACCGCATCTCGCGTGCAAAGATGGCAAGGGCCGGCGCGGGTGGGTGCAGAGGGGTCCGTGGTGCCAGCGCCCCGGCAGCAGCCCGGCCCACGCGCGCTCGAGCCCACCCCGCGGGGTGCCAGGGTCCCGCTTACCCGAGCGCAGCGCAGCGCAGCGCAGGTTCGGCCGCCCCGCCGCAGCCAGGTGCAGGGTGCGGGACACGCCCCCGCCGCCCACCGCGCGCCCTGCGCAGCGCATGCTCCCCACCTGCCTGCTCCCCCGCCAGGGAGTCCCCCTGACATCCCCTCTGACACCCCAGGACACTCACCCCAGCTCGAGGGGTTCCTCTGGCTTAGGCTGCTGGGTGGGTTTAGAAACCGCATCTCAGCTCTTCCTTTCCCACTTTTTTTTCACCCACTTTGTTGCACACTCTCCTGCCTGGATACCATTTCAAAATAAAAGAACTCTTGGAATGGAAACCCAAAAAATTAAAAATAAATAAAAATAAAGTGGCTAGATCAGTCCCTGGCTGCTTGCAGGAACCTCAGAGTTACTCATTCCTGTCCACAGGAAGCTTACAATCCTTCTAGCTTTGGCCTTTCAAATTATCCCTGGTTTGTGCAAGACTCTTATTAAATGATTTATGTTGGCCATTGAGGACTGTTTTGTGACTTTTCAAATGAGATTTTTTTTTGCATGTACCGTTATTTATTTACAAGACTCCAGAAACATGAGGCACTTTGTGTATCTGGCTTTATGTGGGTGCTGGGGAATGGAACCCCAACTGGCAGGCTTTACAAGTAAGTGTCTTTAATAGCTGAGCCGTCTGTCTCCCTGAACCCTTAATGAAATTTTCTTTCCTGTGCAGATTTTTTTTGTGTAAACTCAAATACTCAAATATGCACATTAATAGCCAGTAGGAACAAGATATTAATTTCTTCAGCAGAAAAAAAATTTAGTAATTTAGGGCTGGAGATCAATTAAAGCTGTTTGGTTGGAAAGCCTGTTAGCTTGGTGTTTGAATCTCCAATACTTAGGTACAGTGGTGCATGTCTGTTGTTGATTTGCAAAAGACCCGACATGCCTCTTCCCCCACACAAATAAAAAAGAAAAAAAAAATTAAATAAATAATTTAACTTGATTAGCAAAAAATTAGTAACACTCAAGTTATATTTTTGGTTTGATATTGATACCATAACCATATTGATATCATAAACAAAGAATGAAGGCTTGGTAGACAAGACTGGTCATTTGTTCAACCGAAATGTGCTGTTTGTGAGGAGAAGAAGAGAATTAAAAAAAAAAGTCTTTTGCTAATGCATCTTAAATTAGGAAGGATGATCGTTAAAATGTATAAGTGCAAACATGCACTCAAGCTTTTCCTTATACTCTAATCAGGAAAGAAAAAAGATTTGAGGCAAATAAAAAAGGGAAGGGAAGCAAAAGATGGCAGTGCAGAGAGGGAAGGAAGGTAGATCTTAAGGAAGTGGTGTGTTTATTTTTACCCCATTGGACACGGCACAGTGGCTCCTACCTTTATCCCAGCACTCTGGAGGCTGGACTAGACTGAAACCATGACTCAAACATAAATCAATAAAGAGGGCTGGAGGGATTGCTCAGTGGTTAAGGTGTTTGCCTGCAAAGTCTAATGACCTGGGTTCTATTCCCTAGTACCCACATAAAACCAGATGCACAAAGTGGCACATGCATCTGGAGTTTGTTAGTAGTGGCTTGAGGCCCTGGTGCACACATTCTCTCTCTCTCTCTCTCTCTCTCTCTCTCTCTCTCTCTCTCTCTCTCTCTCTTTCTCTCTCCCCTTGCAAATGAATAAAATATTAAAAATTAATAAATAAATAGAATAGATTTTTTTTCTTTTTCTTCCGTGTTTGTACTAAGCCTGTGCTGAGTTGAGCTGGCAATGCAATTCTGTGACAAGAGACACATACCTAAAATGGCTATTTGGTCACCTGACTGCAAGAGATTAGAGTGAGTCCCAGTGCAAGAGAGGGGTGCATGTGAGTCAATGTTTCCCCTTCGTTGCTATTCACAAGGTCATTGCTGCTGCTGTTTGGTGAAGGACAAATGTTTCAAATTATTGCAGTGAACACCAGAGGTGTTTATTTCACATTCAAGGCTCCACCCCTCCAAGGACTAAACATCCAAAGGTGTCCAGTACAGAAAGAGTTAAGGGTACTTCTAATTCCCTCTACCCCTTGGAAACATCAATGAGTATTATATAAAAAGAAAAGAAAAATGGATTGACATGCAAAATAGAAGGAATTTGCATCACCTTGTCTTCACTTTTTTTTGGAACAGAATTATTGTAACATTGTATGGATTAAATTTAGCTGAAAATTATGGAAGTCAAAATACTGTTATCAGGGACTAGATGTTTTTAAAGGGCATGCAAAAAAAAAAAACACACAAAAACAGTAAAACAGTAAACCTGGGAGAGGCAGGCTGCAAGCCTCATTCGGGACTACTTCTGGGCAAATGAGCAAATGCATTGAGCTAATCCCAAAATAAAGAGTATGCTCAATGAAGCTGGCATCTGCTTTCAATGACACTGCTATTCAAATTTCATGGAAATATAAGCAGAAAGGAACTAGTACATTTCTTATTGAACTTTATCAAAAGCTCTTTGATTTGCACAGCTGCAGATTGAAACAAGATGCCCATGGTGACTATTACAATTTCACCAATGGTGTGAGCAAAGAGGTGCTAAGAATTCTGGGAACTAGATGGTAAGATGATGGCTGGGAAAGTCATAGACTCTGAAGGGATTTTCCACTAGTCTTTGGCATAAACGGAGAAGTTATGACCATATAAAAACCTTCTCAATGTATATGTTTATCACCCTTGATCCACGCTGCTCTCATTCTTGGTTAGAGAATCTTTTTTTTTTTTTTTAAATTTTAATATATATATTTATTGACCATAATGAGTTACATTATTTAGTGGGCAAACAATGAGAGAATCTTTTTAAATAACTATTTTAAAGAAACAGAGTGAGTATGGGTATGCCAAGGGCCTCATGCCGCTGCAAAGAAGATGTACACTCTACTTTGTGCAACTGGCTTTATGTGCTAATTGAACCAGGGTCAGTGGGCTTGGCAAGCCTTTAACTGCTGAGCCATCTCCTGTATCCCAAGAATCTGCTTTTTACACATGGCAGTGAATGCCAGGGAGACCCAACACCCATCAATATGACCAAAAGAGAAAGTCCAGTGCCTAGCACATCTTCCAAGGCCTAGGAAACATCACAGAGGAAGTGGCAGATTAAATATGAGTGCCATTCTCACTGCTAGCCAGTAAACCTTCTTTATGGAGATGTTGGTAGGTACTGAGGATAATTAAAACCCATCAAAACAGAAAATCAGAGGCCTCTGAGAGTTTAACATTAAAATAGACTAATAATATGCCCTCCAAGGCTTAGGGAGCATCGTGTAAGAGTGGGCAGAAAGAATGTCAGGGCCACAGGGTAGAAAGGTATATTCTGAGACATGTTCTCTCTACCATGTTCAGTGACAGGATCCCACAGTGATTCCCAATACCCCCACTGAGGGGTGCCCTCAATGGAATGGCTGTGGGGTGGGGGGGATATAAGCCAATAGGAATACAACTAATCTGCAATATGTTCATATGTTAAAGTTTCCAATAAAAATATTTTAAACAAAGAACACTGGAGTTATTAGGGATTTTCTTTCTTTGAATCAACTGATAATAACAAATTCCAGAAACAAGATGGTTACTAATCAGATAGATAAAGAAAGTGTATTGTTGGACACTCAGTGACATAGTAAACCTGGACAAACCCTAAATTAAAAGTTATTAAATGTTAAATGTGGTAGAATCCCAGCCTTTAACATATCCATGTCTGCCAGTGGTGAGAAGATGAACCCTTCCCATCTGCTAAGAGTCTCTTACTCTCCATGTTCTCAACAAGCTGCTAAACTTGTTTGTTTTTTCCTGGTGGACTGCTTCAGTTTCTTTTCTGAGGAGGGTGATGGTACATTTCTGTTTCACTGGATCAACAGTGGGATTTGTGTTAAAGATAATTGCTGCTTTGCGTGTGTTTGGAAAAGGAACGTTTGTGTGCTGAATATTTCTCCACATGCTTTGATGCAATTAAAGGGAAGTGACTGATACTGATAGAGGTTAGACCCAAGATAACCTAGTCTTGCAGGGAGTCAGCCAGAGACACAGGCCCAGAACAGACAGCATCCATACTGCCCTGCCTTGGCCAGACTAGAACAATATAGTCTGATTCAAGATTGTAATCAAGAGCAGATTCTTCTACCTTAATTTTTTTAAATATATATTTATAGTCCATAATGAGTTACATTATTTAGTGGGCAATCAATGCGTTGTTATCCCGAATTCCCCAACTCCTCCCCTCCCCATCCCTGATCAGTTGGATATGCTCCTCCGTGGGCTGTCTGTATTAGTCCTTGTGGCAAGGGATCCTGGATATCCTAGTACTCAGCCCGGTCTTCCTGGCCCAAGTGTGTTGTTACTGATGGGTGTCATGCCTCTAAGGTCTTTTTTTTCCCTCCTGGCAAATCTTCTGTGAGTCTACGTTCTCCTCCTGGGCCCACTAACCAACCAAAGTCTTTCATGGACTTTTAAAATTGGCAATGAGGTTCATCCCAATTAGACAGTTGATTTATAAAGAGACGTGATCCAGGTATCCACGTGGATTTCTTGGCTTTTCCCCTCAGCTTGGGTGCTTTCATGCGCTCTTATTACATCTCTCTTTCATAATTTACCCTTCTTCATGTCTATGGTTTTCAATTCTTTGTTAATCTTATGCCAACAGAATTTGAGACTTAAGGGCCCATGGCTTGAGGAGTTCGAAGCCCATCCAGACCCAAGAGGGGCATTGACAGCTCTCAACCCTGTAACATTGTCTTAACAGAATCCCACACTCGCACCAAAACAAAACTGTCCACAGTAGCTAACTCTGTCATTATTCATCTTTTACAACTGTTTTCATCGAGTTTATTTTCCTATTAATGTCATTGTTAATCATTTTATCTGTTATAGTTTCTCTTTTAGAATGCTGTGTTCCTAAATAGATTATCCAATCATAACATTTCTTTAATGGCTGTACTCTAAATAATTTACAGTTCTATTTAAATGAAAATATTGGTTCAGAAAGAAGTGTCAAAATTATATCCAATAATAAAAACTTACTTAACAAATGATACCACAGAGCTTAAGAAACAAAATGATAAGCACATTACGCTATTTTGAATAAATGATCGATTTTAAATCTACTAGAAAGCTATTGAGTTTTATATTTACACATCTTTGTAGTCAAACAAAGCTGTCACAGAGTCATTTGAAGCCAGGTCTGTTGGCACAAGCCTATAATAGATGATTACAAATTCAAAGCCTACCTGAGCTACAGAGTAATTTCAAGGTCAGCTTGGGCAACATTAACAAGACCCTGTCTCAAAACAAAATGTAATAAAGCATGGCTGAGATTATGGCTCAATGGTATAGTATTTGCATAATACATATGAGGCTGTCAATTCAATCCCCAGTACCAAAATTAAGATAAAATGAGAAATAAGGATTGGAGAGATGGCTCAACAGTAAAGACACTTGCCTGAAAAGCTTAATGACTCAGGTATAATTCCCCAGTACCCACATAAAGCCAGATGCAAAAAAGTGACACATGCATCTGGAGTTCCTTTGCAGTGGCTAGAAGCCCTGGTACCATTCTCTCTCTCTCTCTCTCTCTCTCTCTCTCTCTCTCTCTCTCTCTCTCTCTGTCTCTCTTTCTCTTTCTCTCTCTCTCGCTCTCTCTCCATCTCCTTCTGGCTCTCTCTCCATCTCCCTCTCCCTCAATAAATATTTTTTTAAAAAAAGAAATAAAAACAATTCCACCTGGAATTAAAAAAACAATCTAAACCCAATTTGTAGGAGACTTAGTACTATGAACTGAGCAAGAATGGAATCCCCGTATCAATAATCAAACCTCAGTACCCACTATGATTGATACCAACCAAGCTAATACAAGATTCAGAAAAGTATGTGAAATTTCAGAATAAAACCTATCAATCTTTTTCATCTCACTTTCACAGACAATGATGTTTGGCTATGCCAGCTCCAATATCTAGTGAAATAAAAGAGGAACATTTAGTCCTAAGTAGTGCATATCTTCTTGGATAGCAATAGGACACAAATAACTATGGCTAGACGCTTGCTGTCCAAGAAACAGCAGGTGGTGTGCTATGTCGCTATATAGAACACAGGCTGATTGCTATTCCTATCTCAGCCATAGATTCACCCTGGAAGAAACCAGCTGGTTCCCCAGGAAGTGTGTCACTGAGCAGCACTTACCTTAGAGATCGCCAGGTTCAGGAACAAGGTCTAGTTCATAGCATTGAAGGTCTAGAAACTGAATTCTGTTAGTGCTCCAAGAAGTGAATAGGCTAAGAGAGCCAGCTGAAAACAAGAATGAATCGTAGTAACAGACACGAATGCCAAGAAGGTCAGTGTTTCCCAGTCAACACATTCCTACCACTGTGGTCTACAGAGGAAGGTTAAGTGATTAAAAAGATTGCCAAATGACCATGAAAGCAGAGCAAGCAGAGCTGGCTGTCCTCAGTGGATAGTGTCAACCAGAGACAGCCAGCTGACACAGCATTATCATAGAAGGAAGCCTCCAGCCCAGAGACCCAGAGGTGCTACCAGTTGGATGTGTTACCAGTGAGTTCCACTTTGCGGCTCAATCCATTCCCTGACCACCACCTTGTTTGGGTCCTGATGCTTTAAACTCCATCAACAGTGTATTTACAAAGTGTCTCTTGGGGCGGAACACCTCTGCAGAATGACAAATTGGTTGATTTAATTTTTTTTTTCTGGTTGGCTTTCTCAGAAGATAATTAATGTTTTCCTAAACCAATCTCAAAAATCCAAAACTGACTATCAGTTTAAATCTAATTTTTTAAACAGTTCAATATCAGATTTAATTTCACCCATTTATCAAACCATTAACCAAAGTGAAAAAAAGAGAACATTTTTTCCCTTAGCATATCATCTTAAAAAATAAGGTTCAATTTTTTGGGGATTAGCTACATATTTGTCCTTTTTCACTGTGATGCTCAAAATGGAAATTCTCACAGAATTCATCTCTAATTTTAGAAACTGATCATTTAAAACTGTTAAAAGAGCATCTGCATTTCCATTTTATCCCTCATCAGGATCAAAGATGTACCTTTCTTTAGACTTTTATAATACCAAGTACACAGTGAGGACCTTGGACTTAAATAACATAGGTCTCCCTAGTTCTGGATTAAGTGCAATTAATTATAAGCCATTAATACCATCCTCAAAGTAGAATCAATCAATTGATCAGTTGAATGATTAGTGATTACAAGAAATATATTTGGTCTTGGCTCCTGACACAGATTTCCTAAAGCCAGAATTCCCTGAGGAATACTATAGGTATCTGTTATTCACTAGGAAACATTTCCAATCACCCCATATTTATGCTAATGAGATGGCTTGGGGTAAAGCCTCTAAATATGCTGAATTAGGGCTGGAGAGATGGCTTAGTGGTTAAGGCACTTGCCTCCGGTGCCTAAGGCCCCAAGTTCAATTCCCCAGGACCCACATAAGCCAGACGCACAAGGTGGTGGCCCTGGTGTATCTGTATCTCTCTGCTTAATAAAGAAAAAAATAAAATATAAATATGCTGAATTGGGCCTACCACCTGAAAAACCAAAAAGAACAGACCCTTCAGCCCTGCCTGCTGGGCTCTAGGAAAGGGCTGATGGACAAAGAGACTTGGAATCCAAACCACTCATGGACAGAATGCTTCCAGGAGCTTCCCTGATGATGAACACATCCCTGAGCCAGGGGAGTGGCAGCCAAACTGCAAAGGGACACCAGTGACTGTGGTATTGCTGTGTTTTTTTTTTAATCCAGCAATGCTAAAGTGAGACTATTAATTATTATACTAAAGAAATTATTTTCTTGGAACACAATGAGTGACTGGCTAGGTTTTTGTCTTCCCCTAAAACCTGAATGGTGTACAAGTTCATCTTATGTCCAAGACACAGTTGTAGGAAGTCAATGAAATGACTCTGTCTATAGCTGGGTATGATAACCCAAGACTATAATCCAAGCATTTAGAAGGCTTTTGCAGGAGAATTGGCATGAGTTTGAGGATATCCTAGGCTACACAGCCAGGCCCTGTCTCAAACAAAAACAGAAATCAAAAGAAAACAAAATAACAAAAAGTCTATATTTTGTCTAAACCGATGACGGTATACAGTGTTATGACTAACCAGATTCCTGTGTCTGAGGAATGTTCTGACTTCTTCGACCACTTTATTCTGCCCCCTGCCATTGCTCCCTTCTCAGTTTTTAGACACTGGGGTGTTTTCCATTCCTGACTGACAGCCACTGAGCTTTCCATGGACTTGACTTAGCTTCTCATTTTGCAATCAAGGGAAGAGAGACAAGGGTGTCTCACTCCTATAAAATCCGTCTAGATTACATCCAACCACATGCGACCTCCCATCTACAGCCCCCCTGCACTGTCCTGAAACCATCCTCATAAATGCCTTCAAATTGTCCAGATTCCTCTTAGGATTTATTCTCCACTTTCCCGACTCCTTTATAACATTTGACAAGAGATACTGAGTCCAATCTTCAAATTCTCTCTTTGGCTTTGGTTAGAGACAAAACCCCTCTAAGGTCGCTTAGAGAAAAAGCATCTTCATCAAGCAAATCAAGTGTCTTTCTGGGAATGCAAAGGCCAAGAACACAGCCTGTCTTCAAGAGACCCTAAGCCAGAGATCACTCTGCCAGGCCTCTCCTGTTTGTCTCTGTGCTTTGCTGGCCTCTCCAGTCCCTAGTCCCAGTTCAGTGACAGACTGATTAGCTATGGAATTCTGGCTTTCCATTTCTTAGGGAGAAAAATGAAGAGAAGGAGCTTGTCTTAATGCACAGGTGGAAAGGGATACATTTACCTTTTCACATGCCTGTACTTGTCATAGGTGCAGAGAATCAGCAAGATCCCCCCCCAAAAAAAATGTGCCTTTAACATCGTGCATGGTTCCTGTGGAGCAGATCTATCTTGATTTTCCACATTCTCTGATCATTTCTCTGTTCCTTTCATCCAAAATTGGCTAACAAGGTTCTTCTGTTCCTTCTCAATCCGGGCTCCTTCCATGAAGTTTCGAATCTATTTATTTGACATCAATGATTCACTTTCTATTTCTTTTGCCTATTTGATTCATTTCCTTGGTCTTGCTTTGTGTTTTATTTGTTTTTACTGACCTGGAACTTGCGATCCTTCTGCCTCAGCTTCTGAACTCCTAGGATTCCTAACTGCTAGGATTATAGGCATGCACCAGTACACCCGACCAACTGTTAGCTCTCTTACCTCAAGAGCCATGTATCCCACCTTGCCATTTCACCCAATGTCACTCAGTTTCCAATCTCTATTATTTCCACATAAAATTTCCATTGCGCTGGGTATATCCAATTCCTCCTAAATGCAGGCTCTCAATTTTTTTCTCTTTACTTCTCTTCCCCAGCCTTTAAGAAAAGATTTTATTAACAATCTGCATTCATATACACACTGTGCTCTGCTCAGACCCCTCCCTCCTTTGTTCCCCTCTCCTCTTCCCCTTCTTCTTTGCGACAATTCATTCTTCTCTTTTGACATCATCATTATTTTTTGTTCTCATATTATGCAGCTCTTGTGCAACAGACGAGGTGAGGACATGAGTGCGATGACCACCGAATGTCTGGAAGCCAGTATTCCAAAGCATTCGGCCCTTTTCTTTAGCTCTTATATTCTTTAGACCACCTCTTTTGCAAAGGTCCCTGAGCCGTTGAGAGTGTGAGAGAGATGTCTCAGTGCTCCCAAAAGTTTTGGAGATTACTATCTTCCCAGCTGTTTGTTCCCTTCACCCTGACACCTCGACATGACTATAGACTCTTACTGACATTTTTCTACTTGCCATTTTCACGATTGCATTCTTTTATTTTTGCTTTATTTTAAAAATATTTTTGCAAGGTGAGAAAGAAAAAGAGACAGAGAGAGAGAATGGGATCACCAGGGCCATTTGCCATTGCAAATGGACTCCAGATGCATCACTTGGGGCCTCTGGCTCTACATGGACAGTAGGGAATTGAACCCCAGCCAGCAGGCTTTGCAAGCAAGTGCCTTTAACCAATGAGCCATCTCTCCAGCCCCTTCTTTCCTTTTTTGTATTTTCTTCTGTGGCCCATTATCTACTTAAGGCTCTGGTCATAACTATATTAGTGTTCATGATATATGTTGTCATCTAAATATCTTCACCTTAGGCACCCATGTAATTGCTTCATAATGTAGCTGAGAAGAATGTAGCATTTGGTATGAGATAAATTCCATTTCTTTATATCCCCAGTGGAAGCAGTTCATCTCCTCTGGCCTTTCTAGACAGCTGAAAAACCTTCATAGTTCTTTGTCAGTTTCATGGTGCCCATGAAATCATCACTTGCTGTGGCTCTGAGCTCATTCCTTAAAAAAAAACTCATTTTTCTTTTACCTTCAGCCCCTCCATTTCAGGACCCCCTCTCTCTATTTTCTTGACCTTGTACTACAAAATTCCAGAGAACATCAAAACCAACAAATTTAATTGCTGGATAGAGGGACTGTGTAGGATCTAAGTATGTCCTTGCCAATGGAGTTGGCCAGTGTTCCGGTCAACTTTCTTGTTGCTGCGCAGAAAGAACCCAAACAAAAGCGCCTTGTGGAGGAATGGGTTTATTTGGTTTAAGGACTCGAGGAGAGACTCCATCCTGGCAGGGAAAACGATGGCATGAGCAGAGGGTGGACATCACCTCCGCCAAAGCACTGCAAACAGTGGCAGAAAGGTGTGCCAAACACTGACAAGAGGAAACTGGTTTATAATCCCCATAAGCCCACCCCCAACAACACAGCTCCATCGAGGTTGTAAAATCCAAAGTGCCATCAGCTGAGGATCAATTACCCAGAACACATTCATTTGTTTTTGGGGGACACCTGGATCAAACCATGACAGCCAAGAAGAATGGTTAGAGAGCTGAGAAGTTTATACCATAAATTTCTACCTCTCCCTCCCCCAGCCAAGTTTGGTTTGGTGCTTAAAGTTTTCAAAGCTTTAAACCAGTTCCTTTCTAAGGTGTCCCATGCACAGACCTAATTCTGAAACTTTTCCTTTACACTGTGAATGAGAACATGAATCCAAAAAGCATTAACCATGGCTTCTGGGCTACACCTCAAGTCTAAGCCCGTGTCCTCAGCATCCAAAATGCTTCCTCCTTGGGTCCTCATTGCTCCAGTTTTCAGCTTTTTCTCCTGGGTGGATCCTGGAGACACTCAGGCCAATCTCACTGTTCTCACCAAGCTTCCCTGGTTCTTCCTGGCCACGGTTCTAATCAGCAGCCCTTCAAGGTCACCCCAGCCCTACCTCCCACTCCATCATGTTTGACAAGAGACTCTCTGGTCACAACACAGTTACAAGTTTGATCCATTTTCCCAAGAAGCTTATCTGGGAGTCCTTTTCCCTCAAGGCCTTTCTGAATATTGAAAGGTGACATAACTTTGAACATCCATCACTATCGCAACCCCTTCCTGAAGGCTTTATCATTGTTTTGCCTTTAGTTCTCATGTAGAGTCTTGCACTCACACACCTATTATTACACTTGAGTTATTTTACTTTTTACTGTAACTATTACTAGATTACATATAGCTCTCACACTCTGCTTTTCTTAATAAGAAGATCCCTATCTTTTAGTTGTTTAAGATTTAAATTATATGTGGTTTTGAAATTAGTTTGCATCCTTTTAGTTTTTCATGAAAATGCAGAAAGTGATATAATTAACACCCAGATATATATCAATTAGAAGGAGTATTTGTTAACATTTCATAGTCACCATTTTTAAAGAAACAGAACACAAAGGCTGAGAAAATGGTTCAGGGGGTTAAAAGCACTTTTCTGAAAAAAAAAAAAAAAAAAAAAACCTGCCATCCTGGGTTCAATTCCCAAGCCACCCACATAAGCCAGAAGCAAAAAGTGGCACAACTGTCTGGAATTTGTTTGCAATGACAAGAGCCCCAAACACACACATGCACACATGTGCAAATAAATGAAAAAAAATTTAAAAGAGTAGAAGCACTATAAAGTTGAGCCTTTTTTTGCCATTAATTCATTTCCCTGTCTCCTTCCTCAGAGGCAGCCACTGTCATGAATGTAGCGCAAATCCTCTTATTTTAACCATTTATACTTAAGATTTTTGATTATTGTGCCTTTTAAGAAAATCGTTTCTTGACCCAAAGTTACATAAAAATGTTAAATTTTAAATATTGATTACTCTTTTTTCCAATTATTTATTCTTTATTTATTTAGTATGCACACACACACACACACACACACACACACACACACACACACACATAAATGTGCCAGGGTCTGTCAAACGGATTTCAAACGCTTGCAGTACTTTTTGCATCCAGCTTTACATGAGTCCCCGGGGAATTGGATGGGAATTGGAGGCTTTGCAAGCAAGCGCCTTTAACCTCTGAGCCATCTCCCCAGCCTTTGCTTAATCTTGCAGTTACTTAGCACCTCCCACACATGCGCAATAGGAGAGGGCTGAGAGCAGCTTGAATCCTTCTAAAGAGACCCAGTTTACTGGATGCTCTTGTGGAGATCTCCTTTTTTTAATTTTAAAGTATTTTTTTATTGTCCATAATGAGTTACATTGTTTAGTGGGCCCATCTCTTGCCAGGATCTCAGCTTTCTGCCTGCTGTCAGTTGGTAGGGTTATATGGGCCACAACTCTCTTGCTGTATCCTGAAAAATACAAACAAAGTCTCCATTGGAGAGTGAGATCAGTATAGGTTGACAAATATACACCATTCTGGATTACCTAGCTTCTTTTTTTAGTAGTCTCCCCATCATGCGAGTGTTTTTTGAAAAATATTTTTATTTTATTCATTTTCAAGCAGGAGAGAGAGAGAGACAGAGAGAGAGAGAGAGAGAGAGAGAGAGAGACAGAGAGAGAGAGAATGAATGCACCAGGGCCACCACCTACTGGGTCTGGCTTATGTGGGTCCTGGGGAATTGAACCCCCGGGGCCTTAGACACTGGAGGCAAGTGTCTTAACCACTGAGCCATCTCTCCAGCCTGGAGATCTCCTTTTGGCTTAAGGGAGTTTCATCATTTCTTGCTAATAACTGTTTTGTGTTTTGGTTTTTCACATAAATAAATATGGATCTTGTGAGCTGCTCTTTCAACTACTCTTGAGATGGGGAGGTTTTATTGTCATTAAATTTTGTTTTATTGTCAATAAGTTCACCTTCCAATATTTATTTGTTGGCTAGATTTCTGCAGTGCCAATTATCCTGGGAGCCTTTGAGCAGGGGTCACCTTCCTCCCCTTCCCCTCGACACTGCTTCCCTGTCTTGCCAACCCACAGCCTCACCTTCTTCCCCAGATCCAGGTGTTCTACTGGTGCTCTGGTCTCCATTCTAACCACAATGCTGGAAGTGAAGACATAATCACTGAGGCAGTAAAGAACCAGCCTGGTCCTAACCCAGTATGTGACATACTGCATGAATACAGCCCCAGAGAAGCTTTGGCCCTTGGCTGTAAATGAAGCTATTTTCAAACTGCTTACAGAACTCAGAAAACAGCACCCAAAGCCTAGTTTTTGTCTGCATCTGAGCCTGCATCTACTATTCTATTAAGCATGAATTTTTGAAATATATTTTTTCTGGCAGGAATGGAGCTGTCCCTCACCTCTGACATAGCATGACCCCGAAACTGCTAAGAGCGTAGGTTCAGTCCCTGCATTCATAGTGTGCTTGTGTTTCTTTCTAGAACACAGAGGTAACTGACTGACGTTTCATTTTAAATTTGTTTCAGTAGCTTTGCATGCATGCGCTGACTGTTCCAAGGTTCTATTTTTAATTTTACTTTTGTATTCGCTCAGCACCTGGCATAGTTCTTCGTACATGATAAAAGCTCCAAAAAGATCCTGGAGTTGAAACCTCTTCATTAGATTTGAGCAGAGGTTTCATCAGAGATATTCTGTAGACAAGCGGCTGAGGACATAGTTCAGTCACAGAATACTAGCCTAGCTTTAGATTTGATTCTCAGTACTGAGGAGAAATTATACACACACACACACACACACACACACACACACACACACACACACACATATATATATAATATATTAGTTATATATACAATATACATCTAATATATAATATAAATATTAGTCATATACACAGTATATAACTAATATATAATATATGCCTATGCTATTTTATATAATTAATACTATGCACACTATAGAAGAAATTTATACATATAAGCTTGATCTGAGTACCTAAGTGACCTTTAATCCTTTATTCATGGAGGATTCCAAGATGGCACTCCTACTTATGTGCACAAAGTGCAAAAAGGTGACCCAGGACAATTAGTGAGTGCTCAAGAAATAACTGGTGATGACAGTTATCAATTCAACACTTAAGTGTCTGTTTAATGCTCCTTCAATGTATTTTCACTATGACATCTCAGGGGTGCTTCTCTGTACTGAACAAATGGATGCACATCCCCCTAAAACTTCTGTGTTTTTTTTTCTTTTGATTCTTTATTATTAGCTTTTAAAATTATGCTATAAGGGTTCAGGCTGTAATACACGCATGCTGTGTCATATTCAAGTCAGGTAAGCTTGCCTCTAGCTCTTCAAGCATTGATCATTTGGGGGAGGTGAACATCTTCAAAAGGCTGTTCTTTTAGTACAGCCTGTTTTCCACCTTTGTAATCACCCTATTATGAAACAGCACTCTGGAACTTAGTTCTTCTGTCTTCTTGTAACTTAGTACCCACTGATCAACCTTTCTCCATATCTACCTACCTCCTCCTCGCCAGCCCCTGGTAACTAGCATTCTTCCCTCAGCTTGCATGTGAGGTTCTCTGGCTTTGGTCAGAGGGAGAACCATTATTTAGCTAATGATTTAAATCATTTTTAATTAAAATAAATGTGATATGATACAGAGTAGAGTCACAATTTGCCTGGATTTTTAAGATGAAGCATGAAATTTCAAAAGTAATTTTATGTTTGGGGGCTGGAGGGATGGGATCGATTCCCCAGTACTCACATAAAGCCAGTTGCACAGAGTGGTACATGCATCTGGAGTTTGTTTGCAGTGGCTGGAGACTCTCTGTGTGTCCATCTCTCTATTTTCTTCTCTCTCTCTCTCTCTCTCTCTCTTCCGAAAATAAATAAGTAAAAATATTTTCTTAAAATTACTTACCTCTGCTTCATTCCTAGGAAGCTAATTTTATTTTTCTATTGTTGCTTGAAGTTTACCTCCTTTGCAATTTTATCCATACATTCATTTGTAACAAAAGCTTTATGGCTGACAAACTGAGCCACATTGTTCACGGGTTATTTGTGACTTGATTCCTGTGTTTTGATCCAGGTGAAGATTGCCATCTGCTATGGCATGGAATGACCTATGGAGTTGTTTGTTCCTGAAATGCTGATTTGTGGTGATATGCCTCCTTTAAACTATCCTATTTGGTATGCTTTGTATGAGTTTGGTGTTTTATAGTACAGTTGCTATATTCTTTTTTTTTTAAAGCAGAGCACTATGACTATAATAAAATATGTCCCAGGTTCAGGTTCATATTCTGGTCATATATAAAGGGGGAAATGCTGTTTCCCCAGCCATCGTGTGTTCACCTCTTTACAGGATGAGCAGCTTTGGAACACAGAAGGCAAGAATGTGCTAATCACACTCCATCGGCTCAGATGTGCCTATTTAATCATCAAATGATGATCCTGCTCAACAGATCATGCTCTGCTTGTCCTACTGAGGATGATATGTTAAGTTAGACAGCCCTAATGAAAGAATGAGAACCCCACGCACCTATCTCAATTTATTCCGTCTTTCAAAATCTTATTTTTTTTCAATTATTGTTTTCACATAGTGCAAATCAGGAAATGAGCTATCCTGCTTTTCCAAATTAATTTAAATTTATAATTATGTGTGTCAGCATGGTTTTCAAAGTTGCCATTTTTATAACTCTGTTTTGTGAAATTAATTTTATTGGATATTTTCATGCATCAGCATGACCCCACCGTTGCCATTTTTATAGCTCTGCAGTCAACTTCTGTTGAAATATGACATGTTTTGTTCAGTATTTTCCTGTTCCAAGAAATTTGTGTTTTTCCCTGATGCACATTTGTTTTTGACATCATAAATAGCATTACTATAAATATTTAAGTAAATAATTGTTGAAGCCTCTTTCTTGAAGAAGATTTCAAAAAAATGA
>PVHP010032657.1:0-20221 GCA_004024765.1 Zapus hudsonius | reverse complement strand
AAAAAAAAAAAAAAAGTTAAATATTTAGACAAATTTAAACTGGGTCCTTTTGGAGTTTCTAGTCCAGAGGTATAACTGGCTTAGAGATGTTTGGTCCATGCAGTATTTTAAATACCTAAAACTATAGTTCTCAATTGTTATCAACTAAAAAAATTACAATATGTATTAGCTGGGTGTGGTGGACACACCTTTAATCCCAGCACTCAGGAGGCAGAGGTAGGAGGATCCCTGGGAGTTTGAGGCCAGCCTGGGGCCACAGAGTGAGTTCCAGGTCAGCCTGGGCTTAAAGTGAGACCCTGCCTCAGAAAACAAACAACAACAAAGATTCTGCCATGCTCCTGAATTCACAGCCTCTCTCTCTCTCTCTCTCTCTCTCTCTCTCTCTCTCTCTCTCTCTCTCTCTCTCTCTCTCTCGTTTGAGGTAGGGTCCACAGCCACTCTGTGTCTGGGAGACAGTATTGCAAAGCTCTCCTCCCCTTCCTTTGGCTTTTACATTCTTTCTGCCACCTCTCCTGCAGAGGTCCCTGAGCCTTGGAGGGTGTGATAGGGAAGTCTCAGTGCTGAACACTCCCCTGTCACCATTATTCAGCACTTTGGTGAGTTTTTTTTTGTTTGTTTGGTTTTTGTGGGGGTTTTTTTTGGGGGGGGGTTGTTTTTTTTTGTTTTGTTTTGTTTTTGTTTTTCGAGGTAGGGTCTCCCTCTAGCCCAGGCTGACCTGGAATTCACTATGTAGTCTCAGGGTGGCCTTGAACTCACGGCAATCCTCCTACCTCTGCCTCCCAAGTGCTGGGATTAAAGGCGTGCGCCACCACGCCCGGCAATTCTCTCTTTTTTTAAATCTGAGTATGTGTGTTTGTGTGCGAGAGCGCAGGCATACCCATGCATGTGCCAAGTCAGAGGACAAGCTCGGGCGTCAGTCTTGAGATGGGGTCTCTTGTTCACTGTGAGCATGTGAGGGTTCTGCCACTGGCCCAAGAGCTCTGGAGAGTGTCCTGTCTCAGCCACCCAGCTCGCAGTAAGAGCGCTGGTATTCCAGACTCTCTGCCGTGTCTGTCTTTAGGTGGGTTCTGGGGATCTGAACGCAGGTCGTCGTGTGCATGGAAATCACTTTCCCCTCTGAGCCATCTCCCTAGCCTGACATCCATGGGATCTAGACACCGGGCACAGCAGCCCCTTAGCGGATGTTTGGATAATAAGTTGAGTACAGACCCGTCCTATAGGGCTCGCTAGTTCAGTTGCCTGATAGTGTAGACATCTGAGTCCAACCCCACCCTATTTATAGAAGAGAAAATGAAGGTCCCAAAGCTCTGGTGGTTTGCTCAGTCACATAGCAAATTGGCCACAAAGCCAAGACTGAATTCAGACTCGGGGCTCCTTCCATTTGGACCGTGATCAGCACCAGCCAGAGCCTCTTCTGACTGCTATCCAGGCTGACTCCATCGCCCTAGATCCAGGCAGTGTTGACGCTACAGTGAACAAAACGACTCCAGTCTTGGGTCCTTTGCTGAAGAGCCAGTAAAAGGAGAAAAAAGCAGGAGCAAGGACGTATGTCCGCAGGAACTCCCAGCTCTTTAATGGTGAGATCTGCCAATGGGGCGCCCAGGGTCTTTGGTGCTTGAGGCACACCTCATCTGCTTGCTCATCTGCTTGGACAGAGGAGAGCTTCCTGCAAACCCTGGAGCAGTCTGTTCTTCCCTACTCTCCAAAGCATTCCGCCGAGGTGATCTCCAGCAGGGAAAATCCTACAATGTTCCTGTCGCTTCCCCTCCATTGCTGCTCAGGTGGGGCGGTGCTGACTCACCCGTGAGTGTGAGTTTCAGGCGCTGAATGTACTCGGGGCCCTGACTCAGTGAGCGAACTGGGGAATTCCCTCCCCTGCTCCCGTCACCTCTTACTTTGTGGGGAGGGGTCTCTCAGTATCAGGCTTGAACCCCCAAACTCTTAGCTATGGGAGATCCACATCGACTCTCTTCTAGGCAGAGCAGAGGGAGGGAACTGGGAACCCGCCTTGCTGGTCCAGCCAGCAGCTCTCACCCAGGCTGGACTGCACTGTGGCGGCTGCTCACGAGGGTGTAGGTCTAGCAAGCTAAGCAATCGGGTTCTGCTCGCTCACAAAGGAACTCAGACCCCAGTCAGCTTTTTTTTTTTTTAAACATTTTATTTATGCATTTTTTTCAAGTAGAGAGATACAGAGAGAGAGAAAGATACAGGGAGCGAGAACACCAGGGTCACCGCCTTGTGGGTCTGGCATATGTGGGTCCTTGGGAATTGAACCGGGGGCCTTAGGCACTGGAGGCAAGTGCCTTAACCGCTGAGCCATCTCTTCAGCCCCAGCTTTTTTTTTAATATTTTATTTTATTATTATTTTATTTATTTATTTTCAAGCAGAGAAATACAGAGAGAGAGAGAGAGAGAGCGCACACCAGGTCCACCACCTTGTGGGTCTGGCTTATGTGGGTCCTGGGGAATTGAACCCTGGGCCTTAGGCACTGGAGGCAAGTGCCTTAACCGCTGAGCCATCTCTCCAGCCCCCAGTCAGCTTTTTAAAAAAACTATTTTAAAAATATTTTTATTAGAGAGAGAGAGAGAGAGTAGGCAGGTCAGGCTCTCCTCCTGCCATTGCAAATGAACTCCAGACACTGTATATCTGGCTTTACATAGGTGCTGGGGAACCAATCCCAGGCTGTCAGGCTTTGCAAGCACCTTCAACTGCTGAGCCATCTCTCCGGCACCAGTCAGCTTTCTGGAAGGTGCTCTGCAGCTCATGAGGTCTCCGACAAGTCTCTTCTTGGTCCCATCTCTGCCTCCATGCGAGTTGTCAAGGTACCAAGGCTACAGATGGCTCTGAACCATGGCCTGCCAGTGATGCCCAGTGTTGACTGCTTCTTTGACCTCCTTCAGGCCTCGACCCTGGGCACTGCATCCTAGAACCCTAGACTCCCCAGGATGGCAGGGAGCTGCAGCAGGTTGGCAGCAGAAATAAATAAAGCAGGGCTGGAGAGATGGCTCAGTGGTTAAGGCACTTACCTCTAAGTTCAATTCCCCAGTACCCACATATGCCAGACCCACAAGGTGGTGGCCCTGGTGCGCTCTCTCTCTCTCTCTCTCTCTCTCTCTCTCTCTCTCTCTCTCTCTCTCTGTGTATCTCTCTGCTTGAAAATGAATAAATAAAAAATATTAAAAAAAAAAGAAATAAATACAGCAATGCACCTCACTTTCTAACCTAGATCATGAGCAGACCTCGGCTTGGGGCTGGAGAAGTCCCCTCTGCAGGGCTCAGTGACTCGTGCCTGCCTCTCCTTATCTGTGAACCAAGCCAAGCTGGCGAGTGTCCTCAGAGGCAGCTCACTTATTCCAAAGTTGGATCTATGCAGCAGTTGCAGGAAGAAACACGGCTGAGTGGATCCCATGAAGTCAGTGCTCACCCTGGGGCCCTCCGTCCAAGTTTCCTCCCTTCTGTCTGTTTCCATCTGGCTTGGAACTTTCCATTGGCTCCTCAGACCAAACAGCTGAACCCTGAAAGTGAGCACTCACACTTCTCTCTCAAATACGGTCTATGTGGATGGTCAGCCCGTCACCGGGCACAGCTCTGTCATCAGCCTGTGCATATGAAAGTTTGCAGAGGCAGGAGCAATGGTCCCCTGTGTCAGCTGCTCTTTCTTTCAGCTGGGTAACCATTCTCTCCAGGCCTCCATTTTGAGGGCACCGCATGGGAACTCTTGCTTGCCAGGAGCTCCTAGTACAGACTATGCTGCCTATGAGCTGAATGACAAGGTCAAATATTTTAGCAAAAATATAGAGTGAGGAGAGCCAACATTTTATCGGATTTATAAAGCAGATACACGGAACGTTTGGTGTGCTTGTGGCATGGTGCCCAGGTGGAGGTCAGAGGGCATCCACCCTGTTTGCAGGCAGGGTCTTGTTCCCCGCTGTATTCACTAGGCCAGCTGGCCTGCAAGCCTCTGGAGGGTGCTCCTGTCTTTACCTCCGCTGCTGTTGTAGGCAAACTGGGATGACAGACACCAGCACCACAGTGTCCAGCTTTTCCCAGGGTTCTGGTGACCTGCACTCCTGAACAGCAAGAACATTATCCATTGACCCATCCCCTGCTCACCAAAATATCTTTATATTATTTCATTGAAAGACAGAGGAACAAGAATTTATGGTTATTCTGGACACATACCTTGATCATCGTCCACTTCCAAATAAATGCTAGCTGTGTGGTGACACTGTAGGGACACCCTGAGACCCTAAGGTCAGCTGTGTGGTGACACTGTAGAGACACCCTGAGACCCCAAGGTCAGCTGTGAGGTGACACTGTAGAGACACCCTGAGACCCCAAGGTCAGCTGTGAGGTGACACTGTAGAGACACCCTGAGACCCCAAGGTCAGCTGTGTGGTGACACTGTAGAGACACCCTGAGGCCCTTGGAAAGGAACTGTGCTTGAAGCCATCAGAATTGTCTCCACTTCCCCTTCCCTCCTTTCCTAATGGTTTGAGTGAGCAGTGGGAGCCTCACTTTCCTCTCCTCTCACACTACCTGCCCGTGGGGCTGAGAGGTCAAACGAAACAATGGTGGGTCTCAGCCATCGAGACTCTTCCCTCTGTGGTACCCTCTCCCACAGCCCCATGGTGTCTGTTCCTTCCTTTGCTTTTTCAAAGTAGGGTCTCTCTGGAGCCCAGGCCGGCCTGGAACTCCCAGCGATCCTCCTGATTCTGCTGGGATTCAGGCGTGCACCACCATGCCTGGCCAGCCACAGCCCCGTCTTTAGACAGAGACAGAGCACAGTCACCTCTTGAAGCCCTGAGAAGCCCAGAAATGGTGTCCTGTCTACTCTGCTTGGGGCACTGCGTGGATCTCAGAGGCTAGTGGGCAAGTCCCCTGAACTGTGGCTCAACCCAGATGAACTGAGCCAAGAGCCTTGGTTCTGAGGCAGAGGCAGGGGCAAGTGTCTCTAGGGACTTCCACTCTCATGCTGGCCTGCACTAGCCAAGAAGCCCTACCGACTGGTTTCCCCACCTTGCCAAAAGTTTAGAGGCCATTTGCTCTGCTTCCTGCCCAACCCCCCTCAATTCCTCCAGCTTAAGTGCCAGTTCTGTCCATGTTCGGGGTCCTGGGAACACAGGCGCTCAGCGTTATCGGAGAAACCCTGGCTGGAGAACCCTCCAGAGCAAAAGGGGTTCAGACCTTCCAAAGACAGCTCAGACAGGAACTCAGCATTAGTCCGTCATTTGTTTACTAAGCATCTACTACACGACAGGGAAATCCTTGCTCTTTTGACACCTCCAGCCTTTTGGGGTCTTTTTTTTGTTCCTCCCAAAGACCTCCATTTTCACCTCTATGCCCTTCTGCTATGGCAGGTGCCTCCTGGGATAGTCCAGACCCCTTCCAGAACTTCTTTCAGCCCTCCCGAGCTCTGAGCCCATCGTGGTCCAATCAGGCTCTTCCACCTTCCTGATGGTCACTGAATCAAGAAACTATCCACTCGTCCACCCAACGTGGGCTGTGAGCTGACTGTGTGCCAGGCTCTCAGGAGGCTGAGGACGGAGCAGGGAGCTTCCTGCCCTGTGGTGCTTCGGGTCCAGTGCGGGAGATGAGCGATGAGCAGGATAATTAAAGGACATCAGGTAACGGAACTTCTGAGATGAGCAGGAGCACAGCTGCAGGTCAGGGAGCAGCGTGGACGCAGCATGTCTGGGGGGAGGGTGGAGACCCCAGAAGAAGAAGCGAGAGGAGGGCCAGGCAGGAGGGAGACCAGGGGGAAGCTCTTCAGAGGGCTGCAGGCATGTTTTTCCATGCCTCTCCTCTCCAACCATATTAAATTTGTCCTTCTAGAATACACTTGGGGGTTTTTTGCTTGCTTGCTCATTCTATTTTGTTTTGGTTTTGAGCTTATTTTTAAATTTGATGTGTGTGTGCGCACGTTCAAGTATGTGCGTGCAGACATGTGTACCATGGTGTGTGTGTGGAGGTCAGAGGACTTCTGGGTGTGGGTTCCTGCCTTCCCTCTCATCCCGCTGGTCAATGCTGCATTGCCAGGCTAGCTTCTGGGAAATCCTCCAGAAGGTGACCCCAAATGTTGGTTTCTAGATGGAGCCTGGGGATTTGTACTAAGGCACCCACAATTGCAGTATAAGAACTTTATCCACTGAGCCATCTCCCCAGACCTTGGTTTAGAGGGTTTTTAAAAAATATATATTTTATTTATTCATGTTTCAAGCAGATAAATAGAGAGAGGAGAGACAGAGAGGGAGAGAGAGAGAGAGAGAGAGAGAGAGCGAGCGAGAGCACAAGAGCCACCACTTTGTGGGTCTGGCTTATGTGGGTACTGAGGAATTGAACCGGGGGCCTTAGGCACTGGAGGCAAGTGCCTTAACCGCTGAGCCATCTCTCCAGCCCTAGAGGGTTTTTGTTTGTTTGTTTTTTAAATTATTTATTGACAATTTCCATAATTATAGACAATAAACCATGATAATTCCCTCCCCATGCCTCCGTCCCCCTCCCAAATCCACCCTCCCCTCTCAATTAGTCTATTTTGTTTCAATGGCATCGTCTTTTCCTTCTGTTATGAAGGTCATGTGTAGGTCGTGTCAGGCAATGCAAGGTCATGAATATCAAGGCCATTTTGTGTCTGGAAGATTGCATTACAAGCAGTCCTACCCTTCCTTTGGCTCTTACATTCTTTCCATCCCCTCTTCCGCAACGGACTCTGAGCCTTGGGAGGTGTGATAGAGATGTCCCAGTGCTGGACGCTCACTGTCACTTATCTCAGTACTATGGTGGCTTTTGAGTCATCCTGGTGGTCACCCTCATCTGAAAAGAGAAGAGTGAGAGCAGGGGTTAGAGTTCTTCAAAACGGGTCTCTTATAACCAACCCAAGCTGGACTCAAACTCAGTATGTAGCCAAAGATAACCTTGAACTCTCATCCTCCTGCCCCAGCCTGAGCACCGGGGCTCCAGCTCTGAGTCGTGATGCCCCACTCTGAGGACACTTTGAACCTGCTCATCTCCCGTCCTTGACAAAGTTTGCTCCAGCTGAGACATGAATAATAATGGTGACGAGAATGAGAGCTCACTGATCAAAGAACAGAACTTCCAAATTCTTTCAGGCATTATCTGATTACTCTTACAGATGTTACCCCTCATTTAATGTCCGTTTTGTCCTCATTTTTTTGTGTGTGAAAAAATTGTCTTTTTACAGATTGCCACCAGCTGGAACGCGCCTGGCTCTAACTAAAGTCCATGAGGTTCTGAGCAACTCCTCCAGAAATTATTATTATTATTATTATTATTATTTGTTTTTTTGAGGTAGGGTCTCACTCTAGCCATTCACTCTGTAGTCTCAGGGTGGCCTCGAATTCAAGGTGATCCTCCTACCTCTGCCTCCCGAGTGCTCGGATTAAAGGCGTGTGCCACCATGCCCAGCCTTCCTCCAAAAGTTTTTCATAGTGTGAGATAGGGTGTTTTGAGACAATACTTAAAGGTCAGTATTGGGACCTGGGTGTTTAATCTCAGTACTCAGGAGGTAGAGATAGGAGGATCTCCATGAGTTCGAGGTCACCCTGAGACTACATGGTCAATTCCAGTCTATCCTGGGACAGAGTGGGGGTGTTTGGAAATGCTGAGAGTGTGGCCACCTGAAGACCCAGCTTTTTCTAAAGAAATGACAGTTGGGCCTGGGAGCATCTTACTGTGCAAGTCTTGGGACCTGAGTTTGAATCCCCAGCACCGTGTAAATTCTGGTATGGTGAAACATGCCTGTAGTCCCGGTGCTGAGGAGGTGGAGGCAGAAGGATCTCAGCGTTTTCTAGCTGAATTGAGAGGTGAATCCAGTGACAGGCCCTGACTGAAAATAACAGTAATAACAGCAACATGGAGAGTATGGAGGAAGACACTTGATGTTTACACACACACGTGTACACACACATGTACACACATGTACACACATGTACACTCACACATGTATAAATACGTACACGCACAAACACACATATGCAAAAAAGGAGAGAGACGGAAATGATGGTTGTGCAGGATCCAGGTCCAGTTGACGTCTGGGACATCAGGTTTTTATATAACATCTATGGGTTTCGTGTACATTTGCAACGAGTCTTTAATGGCGTGAGCCCCGTGAAACACACTTCGGAGCTGCTCCTCAGGAGCACCTGAGCGGGAGGACAGATGATCTCCTGGAGAAGGGGGGCTATGTCTGTCTAACTTGCCCACTGGGCGCTCAGGGCCTGGCACACAGTACGGGTGGGACACATGTGTGCACGTGTTTGGGTCAGTGAAGAGCTTTCCCATTTCCTGCTTGAGCAAACAGGCTTGTAGGGAAGAGTCCCTACGGATGCAAGGGTATCAGCCATGGCAGGTTCAAGGCCAGGTTTTAGCACAGACAAGCTGGTGCACAGAGGAAGTCCAATCGGAACAGCTCGCCCAGGCTGCTCCACCTACTTTTCAACCCCCGGGGAAACCTCTGATGCCCCTGTCTGGGCCTGCTCACCTCTCTTGTTTTGTTCAGTCTTAGGAATCAAGGTGAGAGCCCACACACCACCTGCCCCTCAGACTGGGACATCTGCTCAGCGTGGAGGCCCCTGCCACAGCCTGTCCTGTCAGAGCAGAGAAGGGCCCCCCAGGCCCTGCTAAATCCCTGGGGGGAGGTAGGACACGTCAAAGCTCGGTCTCTCCAGTTCCCTGTTTACGGCAGCTCTGGGCTTGGAGACCCTGGGAACAGATGGGGGGGCAGCCGAGGTTAGCGAAGGGTAGAATGCCAACACTGAGTCAGGATTCCCAGTCAGGTCTGGTGGAAACAAATCCATGTGTCCTTCCTTCTTTTTGTTTTCCACTTGTTTATTAATTTTTTTGGTAGTAGTTGTTTTTCGAGGTAGGGTCTCACCTAGAACTCACTCTGTAGGCCCAGGCTGACCTTGAACTCCACCCTCTCTGCCTCTTGAGTGCTGGGATTAGAGGTTTGCACCACTGGTACTTCTTCCCTCTTGTTCATGAAGACCGTCTGTGTGGCTCTCTAGCTGGGAAGCCGCTGGAATGACACCCGATGCTTCCAACACCTTCTGCGTCACACACGGCGTGTGCGCAGGGGTCAGGAGGTCACTGGCTTTGACAAGGACTATAGGCCAGGGGAGAAGTGGTCCAGGATTTTTGATCAATTCTTTTTTTTTTTTTTTTTCAGAATTCAAGCTATATATTTTATTGAAAATGTGCTTTTTGATTTTTCTTTTTCATCTTTTTTTTTTTTTGGTTTTTCGAGGCAGGGTCTCGCTCTAGTCCAGGCTGACCTGGAATTCACTCTGGAGTCTCAGGGTGGCCTTGAACTCATGGTGATCCTCCTACCTCTGCCTCCCGAGTGAGTGCTGGGATTAAAGGGGTGGGCCACCACGCCCGGCTTTTCATCTTTTTTTAACTCAGCCAATTATAGTTTTATTTTAATCTTTCTATTGACTTATTTTCATTTTTGTGTGCGCGCGTAATGGTGTGCACGTGTGTAGTATGGCGTCTGCCTGCAGCGAGGCTCTCTTGCCTGTGGCAGCTGCAGGGAGTGGAGCAAGTGTTCATCCCTCTTCTGCCTGGTCTGGGTTTACTGATTCCAGAACTTGCTGGGCTCTGAGGATTCTTGGTCTCTGCTCCCCTGCAGGACTGGGGTGACAGCCATGCCCAGATGTTCTAGTGGCTTCTGGAGACTTAAATGCTTGGCGGTCTCGGGCCCTCACGCTTGCTCTGGAAGCAGCATCTCTCCAACTCTGTCTTTTTTTATGACCATGAACTGTGCAAAATAGTGGTTATTATTGCAACATTTTCATAAATGCAAATAGAGAAAAGGTCATTTCAGTCGTTCTCAAATGTAATTGTCCGTCATGTGTCTTTGTCTCTCTGTCTGTCTCTGGACACTGGGGATGGAAACCAGGATCCTGTCTGCTAGGCAAGCCTCTGTCACTGAACTGTGTCCCCAGCCCTCTTCTCACTTATATTTAGAGACAGACTCTGACAAACCTGCCTAGTCTGCCTTTGAACTTGCTCCACAGAACAGGCAGGTGCTGAACTCTCCATCTCCCTGCCTCAGCCTCTGGAGGAGCTAGAATCACAGGCCAGCCACGGGTTAATTAGCAACATGGGCTTTTCCAGAATCTTCCAGAATCCTGTCCTTTGAAGGAAAAGCACCTGTCTCCGCACAGGAGTCCCTCCCAGTGCTGCTGGCCACTTGGCCAGGTTCATCTGGGACCCTTTTATTTTCCAAAAATGGCTCTGACTTATGAGTATGGCAGGAGATTTTGTTTTGTTTTGTTTTTTGAGGTAGGGTCTCACTCTAGCCCAGGCTGACCTGGAATTCACTATGGAGTCTCAGGGTGGCCTTGAACTCACTGAGATCCTCCTACCTCTGCCTCCCAAGTGCTGGGATTAAAGGTGTGCGCCACCACGCCCGGCTATGGCAGGAGATCTTTAAAATTCAATTTTAAAAAGAGCTTTATCCCAGCTGCGGTGCTGGTACCTAATGTGTAGGAAGCCGCCTCACCGGTTCTGTGCGACCCAGACTTTCCACTAGGTCTCAAGGGGAACCGAGCCAGGCTGGCCACTTTGGAATGTTAATCTAGCCCAGAGGCCTGAAGTCATATCCCAGGATATGAATTTGTGACCATCGTCTGTCCCGGGGGTGTGAAGAAGGCCACGGCTGTGTCCTTGACCCTGACTGAGCCCAAGGGCTCCCCTGGAGCTTTCTGAGCCTGGGAACTTCTCTGTGAGCCCCAGTGTCTGGGGGCCCCAAGTTTCGCTCTCGCTCAGAACAGACACACAACCTCCCAGTTACTAGTGGATGGCAAGTAGCAGCTTGTCCTCCCTGCCTGGCCGGGGAAGTCTTGTGGCATTTCTAGTTCAGGCCCAGACCCGCCTGGCAGCAGCCTAGGCAGGAAGCTGAGCTCAGCCCAGGGACCGTGTCTCTGGTTTTTGTCACAGGGGAATTTTCACTCCAGCAGTTAGGGCTGATGAGGGTGGGTGGGTGGCCATGGGTTTCTCGTTTAAGCTGTGTGGTGGGGGGAAGATATGGAGAAGGAAAATGTGTGTACATGTGTGTTTGTTGGTATGTATATGTGTTTGCATGTATGCTCACATGGGAGGGATCTTCTAGGGCTGGCCAATTTTTTAAAAAATATATTTTATTTATTCAGAGAGAGAGAGAGAGAGAGAGAGAGAGAGAGAGAGAGAGAGAGAGAGATTGAGAGCACACCAGAGCCACCACCTTCTGGCTTATGTGGGGAATTGAACCCAGGGCCTTAGGCACTGGAGGCAAGTGCCTTAACTGTTAGCCATCTCTCCAGCCCATAAAATCTTTTTTTTCGAGGTAGGGTCTCGCTCTAGCCCAGGCTGACCTGGAATTCACTATGTAGTCTCAAGGTGGCCTTAAACTCACAGTATCCTCCTACCTCTGCCTCCCGAGTGCTGGGATTAAAGGCGTGCGCCACCACGCCCGGCAGGGCTGGCCAATTTTAACAACTAATAATATACAAATGAAGTTAAATTTGAATTTCAGACAAGACACAAACACAAAAATTCACTGAGCAATTATTTAGTGTTTGTCTGAAATTCAAGTTTAACTATTTAACTGGGTGCCCTTGATTTTATCTAGGAACTAATATAGGGGGTTGGGCTGGAGGGGCCTGATTGGGGCTGACACTGGTTCCTGTCAGGGACTAGATCAGGGGTCCAGCCACCAAGATCCCTGCCTTGGCCAGGGCCTCACTCACAGGGTGGCGAGGAGCTCCTGGGACCCTGGCTTGGGCACTTCACAGCGAGGCCCCTCCACTTCAGTTCCAGGACTCCCAAGACTTTCAAAAAAAAAAAAAAAAAAGACTTTCATGTGGACCATTAATGCTCTGTTCAGGGGGCCCTTTGAAGATGAAAAGCTCTCCTGAGAAGACAGTGCTCTGTTGTTATTAACATAATTAAGGGCAATTTTTGTCATAGTTGCAAAGAAACCTCACTTCCCAGACGAAACACTGAACTCACTTTCCCAGGAGCTGGAGTTGGCCATCCCGGTTCCCACCCCACACCACCTCACACTTGGTTGTTTTGTTTTACTTTTCAGGTGATTCTTTGGCAGAAGGCAGCCAGCCCTCCAGGCTGTACCCACCCTCTCCTGGAACATGATCACATCTGTTTCCCCTGCTGGAAACACCTGGTGAGCAGGAAGTCCTAGCTGGGGTGCTAGATGCTGAGTCCCGGGTTCCCCTCTCAGCCTGGCTGCCCTGGCTCTAGAAGCTTCCTTATTCTGAAGGGTCCCTGTGGGAGAAGGCATGAACACTTCTCTCCTATGGAGCTGGTCACCGGTGGTGACAGGGCAGCTAGGTGCCAGCCCGGCGGCTCTGGACTCCATGATTGTCTTGTTTCCGGCATGACGTCATCCTGCTGTCCCTGAGGAAGCAGCAGACCCATCCACAAGACAGACATCTCATGCCCTTCAGGATGGCATCATGGAGAGGCTCCAGGCTCCTGACAAGGTTGTCAAGTTGACCTATTTGAGGTCGCCAAGGGTGCATCTGTCTCTGGGTTCCCAGGGTTCCTTGGCAGAGAGCTGGGGCGTCTTGGCTCACCTGGGGGACTATCATAGTCAGTCACATGCCGCTGGGATGAATCTTCAAACCAGGCACAATTTGGGGGAGGAAAGTATTTATTCAAACTACAGATTGAGGGAAAGTTCCGTAACAGCGAAAGAGGCTGCTCCCCTTTCACAGGTTCGAGCAGAGAGAGAAATTCATCACCAATGCTACACACACAGAACAGCAAATAGGCAGGGGACTCAGGGAGAGAAAGCTCCTTCCCCCTTTATATAGCCTTAGGGTGGGGTCTTGCAACCCTTCCCCAGACTTGTTGGCTTCCTGAGTCTCTAGAATTTCCTTCCTGCACTGCCCATATAGGAAGGGATGTTTGTTTCTAGCTTCCCTGAGCTTCCTTACATCCTGCCCCCTACTGAGAGGCTGCCTTCCTGTAAACATCCTCAGAGACCCACCCAAGATAATTTAAAAGATCAAGTTGACAACAAAACCTGACCATCACAAGGACCATCAGTGTGTGGCTTGTTGTGTGAGTGTGACAACTTAGCTTTCTCTGGAGCCCCAGTTGGTGCTGCAGCCTCTCCCCAGCTGGCTTTAGACTGTAGATGGCAATGACAAATAGGAGTGGATTGGAAAACTGGCCCTCGTCCAGAATGGATCTTTCATACCTGCCCAAGATTGTCTGAGGAAATCAGGAGACTGTCCTGGAGCTCAGAGCAGAGGACTGTCAGACCTGAGTACATAGCCACTCCCCTTCACAACACACTCACACTCAGAGAGTCCCCTGCACCCCCCTACACTCTTCTTGGAGAAGCAGGGTTAACTCTATTCTCACTGCTGCTCTCGATTTACCTTGATAGAAAGAAGTCATAGACAGTGAATGTGTCCAACAGCATAATCACTGCCCACTGGATGCTACTGACGGAGACTCTGAGATTCAGTCCCCTGAGGCCCGTGGCCGACAGCTGGAATGAACCTCCTCACATGGGCCTAGGGAGGCAGCTTGTGGATAAAGCGCTGGACACACAATCATGAGGGCCCAACGCTGTGATCCCAACGCTGCTCTGGTAAGAGGGGAGGCAGAGAAGATGGGGAAGCTCCCGGAGCAGTTAGTCTCTGTCAACAGCTCCTAACAAGAAACCCTGCTTCAGGGCTGGAGAGATGGCTCAGCCATTAAGGTGCTTGTCTGCAAAGCCTAACGACCCCAGTTCAATTCCCCAGTACCCACGTAAAGCCAGATGCACAAAGTGGCGCATGCATCTTGGAGTTTGTTTGCAGTAACTGGAGGCCCTGGCGTGCTCATTCTCTGTCTCTCTCTCCTCTCTCTCTCTCTCTGCTTGCAAATAAATAAATTTTAAAAAATAAGAAACCCTACTTCAAACAAGGTAGAAGGAAGGTGAAGACCAGCACCTGAGGTTGTCCTTTGACTTCCACACATGGGACACAGCATGTACACGACTCCATTTACACACACATGTGACCACACATGCAACACAGCGTGCACACGCCTGCACTCACACACACGTGACCACACACACATGACACAGCGTGCACACGCCTGCACTTACACAAACACAACCATAAATTTTGTAGGTACTGGGGACTGAACCCAGGGCCTCGGGCATGCTAAGCAAGCACTGGACCACTGAGCTATACCATCAAACGCAATAATTATTTTAAAAACAGAGAGACAGGCGAGATGGTGGACGAGTGACCCAGGGCCAGAGGAGCCCCATGGGCGAGGGGCATCACGGGGACAGCCTGAGGCCGACAATGAACTCTCCTTTCACCTTCCTCAACGCCATGTGAGTCCTGGGACACGGCCATGCAGGATGCTGTTCCTGGCGGCCTGGGTCGCTGGGAGGAAGGGGGGAGTGTGGGAGGAGATCAGCTGCTGTCCTCAGCACAGCTGGAGGGCAGCGGGGACTTCTACATGAACAGGGTTACGATAGATGATTGATAGATAGATGGATAGATAGATAGATAGATAGATAGATAGATAGATAGATAACTTGCTTTGCTTTGTAGGCCAAATTGGCCTGCAACTGAAGACCCTCCTGCCTCCGCCTTCTGTGTTCTGGGACTATAGGCACGTGCCACATGTCCAGTGTGTGTGCTAAAGACCTGGCCTGTGTTAGCATCCTTGACTGACATGGCCAAACCTGAGGCAGAAGGACTTTCTGCAGAAGCTCACCACCATTAGGACTTCGTGTTAAAAAAAAACACTTCGGGAGCCGGGTGTGGTGGCACACACCTTTAATCCCAGCACTCGGAGGCAGAGGTAGGAGGACCCCTGTGAGTTTGAGGCCAGCCTGAGGAAATTCCAGATCAGCCTGGGCTAAGGCAAGATCCTACCTAGAAAAACAAACAAACAAACAAACAAAAAACCCAAAACAAAAAAGCCACTTGGCCCCGGGGGAGATGGGGACCTGAAATAGAATTCCCAGGGCCTGTCAAATGCTCTGTGTAGTGATATGTGCCTGTAATCTCAGCACGTGGGAGGCAGAGACTGTACTAGAGGCCTCCACCACAAAGCAACCCATGAGGGCTGGAGAGATGGCTCAATGGTTAAGGCATTTGCCTGCAAAGCCTAACAACCAGGGTTTGATTCCCCAGTGCCCACATAAAGCCAGATGCACAAGGTGGCACATGCACCTGGAGTTCGTTTGCAATGGCTAGAGGCCCTGGCATGTCCATGTTCTCTCTCTCCTTGCAAATAAATAATTTTTTAAACACAGAAAAGTCCCTATATTCCAGGCCCCGAGTGCTTGGTTATGAATACATGAATGAAAAGGGAGAGAACTATGTATAATAATATTCTTTTTTTTCAATATTTTACTTATTTATTTGAGAGAGAGAGAGAGAGAGAGAGAGAGAGAGAGAGAGAGAGAGAGGCAGACAGAGAGAGACAGAGAGAATGGGCACAACAGGGCCTCCAGCTACTGCAAATGAACTCCAGACACATGCGCCCTCTTGTGCATCTGGCTTTACATGGGCACTGGGGAATCAAACTCAGGTCCTTCTGCATTACAGGCAAATGTCTTAACCACTAAGCCATCTCTTCAGCCCTGTATAATAATATTCTAATTTTCTACATTATGGAAGACACATTGCAAAACTTTCCTCAAACATAATCTCATTTTCTAGAACTTGCCCCACCTAGGAATATCATTGCCCTCTATATTAAGTGGCATCAAATCCGATGACAGTGACTTCTAACTCTCTGTTGCACCATGTAATCTTCAGATCCCCGTTGAAGCCACACTTGCTCACGGGCCTGAGAGAACCCCACGATCCACACTCGAGACCATTCTGTGCTTGGTGGATGTGCCTGACTGAGAGATGCTCCCCTGAGACCAGAGCTGTCCTCCAGGGCAGGGCCCACCCTGCCCTGCCTGCTTCTGCATCCGTCCATCCTCTCACCGCGTGTTGCAGTGAGTCTCTCTCAGCCCAGAGACGCTGCACTGCTCCGGGAAGCTGCCAAGGATCTTGGTCTTTCTCCCAGCCTGAGCTGCCAACACAGCACCTGGCGTGTGGCAAGTGATCAGTAAATATTTTGAACGAATAACTAAGTGGATTTCATAACTTCATGAATGAGTGGGAACCTCCGCCAGCACTCTTGGGTGTGGAGACGTGTGCTTGAAGAGCTTGTCTTGGATGTAGGAAACTAAGGCCACTAAGAGTACACACACACACACACACACACACACACACACACACACACACGAACACTTTCCCAATAATCTCCCCAAACCAGACGCTGGGATGTCTGAATTCAGACCTTTGAATCCTGGAAGCTTGTTCTCTGAGGTTCTCTTCTTATCACATTTTAAATCTCAAACATTCCCTGACATCTACCTCAAACAGTGCTCTCCCTGGCTCTGTTGGGAGGGCAGAGGGTCTCCTGCTTACTTACAGTGGTTTGGGGGGTGGCAATGAGGCTCCAAGAAGCCCTGGGTTCAGTCCCCAGCACCGCACACACCAGGCATGTGGCACACGCCTGCAATCCCAGCACTTGGAAGGTAGAAACAAGAGACTCAGTAAGTTCAAGGACATATTCAGTGGTTTAGGCCAGCCTTAACTACATGAAACCTTATCTTTTAAAAAAAAAAAGTGGTTTGGGGCTGGAGAGATGGCTGAATGGCTAAAGCACTCGCCTGCAAAACCTCATGGCTGGAGTTTGATTCCCCAGTATCCACGTAAAGCCAGAGGCACAAGGTGGCACGTGCATCTGGAGTGCTGGGATTAAAGGCGTGTGCCACCACCATCTGGTCTTGTATACACCGTATATGTAATTTCCCGCAGGTTTTCCCCCTTTAACTTTGTAATAGCTTCTTCAACATTTGGATGTTCTCATCCTAAAGAATGTTCTTGTCTTTCCCTCGCCTCTCAAGATCATTACCCTGGAGATTCTTCTAGAAACTGAAAATGGCCAGGAAAAGTCACTTTTTAAATCATAGACATCTCTTTGTGAACTTGGTCTACCTTTACCGCTGGCACTCCTGAGTGCCTTTGAAGAAGGCAAAAAGCATCCATGGGATAGAGAAAAGGGAGGCTCACCGTAGGGAGAAAGGGCAATCTGTGTTGATTCTGACTTCCCAAGAGCTCTCACTTGCTGGTTTATTAAGAGAGCTTTCACTAGCTGTTTAAAGAGCAGTTAAGTCCTTGGCTATCGGATGAGTCCTCTTCAGTGCTGTTGATGGCTAGTATAAATACTTCTGGGAGAAAGGGGGCTTGCTGGCTGGAGCGATGCCTCAGCGCTTAAAGGTGCTTATTTGCAAAGCTTGAAGGCTCAGGTTCAATTCCCTAGTACCCATATAAAGTCGGATATACAAATGGTGCACGTATCTGGAATTCGTTTGCAGTGGCAAAAGACCCTGGTGCACCCATTCTCACTCCTCTCTCTCTCTCTCTCTGCTTAGAATATTCATTTAAAAAGAAAAGATAAGGGGCTTGCCTTCCATCACTCATTAAGCTGAGACTGTTTGGGTGGGGCTGAATTTTTCTTTCTTTCTTTTTTTTTGGTTTTTCGAGGTAGGGTCTCACTCTAGTCCAAGCTGACCTGGAATTCACTCTGTAGTCTCAGGCTGGCCTCGAACACACGGTGATCCTCCTACCTCTGCCTCCCGGAGTGCTGGGCTTAAAGGCATGCGCCACCACGCCGGCTCTAGGCTGAATTTTCACTTAGCCTTGTACACTGGACCCCAACAATGTGGGACCTGGAAGACAGGTTTACTTCAGGTGCTCAAACTTGTAACCGTCCACGGAGATGAGGTCTCTTTAGGAACACCAAGAAACTGGTTGTGTCTGGGGAGGGAAGCTGGGGCCCATGGTTAGACTGTGACCAGCGTCATAAAATATATGAGGACATTTTGCAACCAGCCTTTTGTTGATCTAAGTGACTGTACCTTTTATCTCAAAGTAGACTGAAGACAGATGTCTCTTTATGGGTCCCTTGGATTGCCCAGCTGCTGGGTGCCACCTCATGTGAGCATGGCTTTCGATATTCTCTCTTCCCCACATGCGCCTCCCAGACTCTACCCAGGAGTAAGAGGCCCTGCGGCTACAGTAACATCTAGAACTTCTACTGTCACATCTAGGGGTAGCTGGCCCTGAGTTTTCTGCCCTCATGGAACTCTGGGATGGCTCTGCCTTTCCTTGAGCATCTGGGTGAACTCATCAGTGACTTCATGCTTTGTTTTTATGGACACGATGTTACTCTTAGAAGGGAAGGGCAGGCAGGGGAAAGAGCTCAATGCCTGCAAGCATGAGGACCTGAGTTCAATTGCCAGAGCCCCCACAATGCCAGCCGTGGGGGCTCCCGAGAAGGGGGAACTGAGACCAACGGATTCCTGGGGCTCATTGGCCAGTTGAGACCTAATTGCTGAGCTCCAAGCCAATGAGGGACCTTGTCTCAGATTAAATGGATGACATTCCATCATCACCCAAGGTTGTCCTCTGGCTCCATGACACACCTGCACATGCAGACACACACACCTGTGTATGCACACGCGCACACACACATACACCTGTGCATGCATATACATACCTGTGCGTGCACACACACATATACACACCTGTGCATGCATGCACACACACCTGCACACACACCCACACACGGAACAAAAATGCAAAGTGTCTCTGTTCTTTCTTTCTGTGATGGCAAGCAGCCCTGCAGTGTGCAACCCTGAAACACGGAGCCCGGCCCTGTTTGCCTACTTGTTTGAATGTCTCCCTGTAGCCCAGGCTGACCTGGAACTCACAGCGATCCTCCCACCTCAGCCTCCCCAGGGCAGGGGTTCAAGGCGTGGGCGCCATCAGCCCGGCCATCGATTTGCGCTTGAACCGGCTCTTTCCAAATGGTAATCACCTGGGTCGCCTCCTGGGGGACGGGGCTCACAGGTGAGCGTCCCCACCCTCCGCTCGTCTATCTGGGTTGTTTCGTGGCAGGTCGGGATCCGACGGGGGCCCTGCACGGCCGGGCGGACGGCCGCTCACACTCACCGATCCTCCCGCTCTATTTACCTGGGAGGCAGGGAGGACGGGCGACCAACGGGCTCCAGGGGCACCGGGCTTTGCAAGCAAGCGCGGACGGGCTTTGCAAGCAAGCGCCTGGCCCGCTGAGCCCCACGCACCCACTTACATAATCTATACCAGGGGGGCCTTTCCTCCACGGGGAGGGGCGGGGAAGAAGCTTCCAGAACCCGGCCTGGGCCGCGGGGAAGGGTCCCGGCGCCGAGGCCCCCCGGCGGGCTAGGCATCCCTCCGCCCCCGCTCTCCGATCGCGCCACGCGAGGCCAGGGCCCCGCCGCCCACGCACGCGGCGCTCCCGCGCGGCTCCGGCAGGGGGCGGCCGCGGACCCGGAGGGCCGACGCCTGTCGTAAAGCGGCTCCGCCTTACGGCGCGCGCCTCCGCCGTAAAGCGTCGCGGGCCGGCGGCGTGCGCGTGTGGAGCTCGCGGCCATGGGCAAACGCGGGAGCCGCGGCCGCAGCCGGCTGCTCGGCTCGCTGAGCAAGAAGCAGAAGAAGCACCTGCGCGACTTCGGCGAGGAGCACCCGTTCTACGACAGGTGGGCCGAGGGAGCCCAGGCTAGCCCGCCCACGGAGTCCCCAGCCTCATCCTCCGGAGCCCAGGCTAGCCCACGGCTGTCCCCCTGCCTCATCCTCCGGGTGCCGGAGCCCAGGCTAGCCCGCCCAGGCCGTCCCCAGCCTCATCCTCCGGAGCCCAGGCTAGCCCACGGATGTCCCCCAGCCTCATCCTCCGGGTGCCGGAGCCCAGGCTAGCCCACGGCTGTCCCCCAGCCTCATCCTCCGGGTGCCGGAGCCCAGGCTAGCCCACGGCTGTCCCCCAGCCTCATTCTCCGGGTGTCCGCCCCAGGGACAGCCCAGGACACGGGACAAGGAAGTGATCCTGGCACTGCGGAGGCTGAGGCAGGAGGATGGCAAGTTGGAGTCCACCCTGAGCTCCATAGCCGTCTCAGAACTAATAGCAGTAGAATTGTAAAGACAAGACGGCCTGCTAGAAGAAGGGACCCCCGAGGCCCTGCACTTGTTAGGTGTGTCACTTGAAAGTCGTTTCTGTGGCTGTCCTGGATGCCATTAAACTGGCTCACCGGCCCCGCTCAGCCCCTGGCCCTGGGCTGTGGTTTTCACAGCTCTCCTT
>PVHP010032656.1:5591-20256 GCA_004024765.1 Zapus hudsonius | reverse complement strand
GGTCCCATAATGCTTCTTGTCTTGGGAGCCTAAGAGTATGGGATCCGGTGCCTTTCACCCTGAATCCCAAGTTCCAGACAAGGGGACCCCCTCACTAAGTGGAAAATTGGCCGAATTGAAAGCTGTTGATTGTCCTCCCCAGGCCCAGGCTCCTCCATTACACAAGTGCTCCTCTCTTGGTTCGCTGCTCACTCCTACTAGGAGGTGTGGTCAGCCTACTCATAACCACCAATTGTGTTTCCTGTCAGTGGTCTCTGTTTACTCCAGCTGTTGTAGATCATTTTCCCCTGGCAGCCTGTGCAGTGCCTTCCAGCACTACACTAACTGCCTTCTGGGGGCTGGATACCAGAAGAGAAGGGTTTCTCAATGCTGATCGATGCAGTCTGTGGTTTCTTCAGTAACCGGGTTTTGCCTCAGGCCTGGGGAGAGCACTCAAGAGCTTTGACAGAATTCTGTCTTGTTGTTGGAATCTCATGGGTCACTTTGGTCAACAGCTCAGTGAGGGAAGGAACCAGTGGTTGGAACCAGGGGTTGTCAGGCTGGTCTAATTAATCATAGGCTTAAACTCTGTCCCCTACTACTACTCATGGTCCCTCTTGCCAGGCGACGCTCACTACTTTCTCAATAGGTTACAGTATGCTCCCAAGGATTTTATGTTTTTGAACCTAATATGGTTTACCCTCATGTTTAAGCTATTCCCCTCCCCCCATCCCTTACCCCACTTTCATAACGTCACACTTCTTTCTTCTAGTCTGTATAAAGAAAACGGTTATCCTGGTTAAATACCACATATGAGGGAAGAATATGCGACGTTCTATTCTCTGCTCTTTTGAGTGATCACTTAGTAAGATCTGCTCAAAGTCAGACCATTTTTTTCCTAAATTTCGATATTTCCTTTTTTCTTTCAGCTGAGTAAAATTCCATCGTATAAATGTACCACAGTTTCTCTGTCCATTCCTCCATGGATGGGCATTTGGGCTGATTCCAATTCTTGGCTATTATGAATTGAGCTGCTACAAATAAAGTTGTGCAGATGTTTCTGCGTCAAGATGTGACATCTTGTGGATAGATGCCTAGTAGAGAGATAATTTTCAAACATCCTAAAAAACCTTATCTATAGGTAAATAATATTAGACTATGGTCTGAATAAAATTTCTATGATTTTTGAGTTTTAGGTGGTTTTCAAACAGCAGTGTCTTTCTTTTTCTTGTTATTGCGTGTTCAGGTGTGGGCGTGTTCATGTGTGTGGTGGGGGACTTCAGGTGCTTGTGTGTGCACATGGGAGTGCAGGGCAGAGGAGAACCTCAGATGTTGTTCTTTAGAAACCATGCACCTTTTATGAGACAGGGTTTCTTTCTTCCCAGGAGCTCAAGTAAGTTACACTGGCTGGTCAGTGAGCCCTAGGATTCTACCTGGAGCTACCTTCACATATCTTGTATTATAAATGCATGCCACCATGACCTGCTTTTTGTGTGCTCTCGGGATCAGACATTGGTCTTCATGTTTGCACAGCAAGAATTTAAATATTTGAGCTATATCACCAGTTCTGGCAATATTTTTGAAACAAAATCATAAATCTAGCTTTTGCTTTTTTCTGTGCAGGATGAGGGGTGGAATCTAGCGTCCATGCAGGTTAGACAAGCACTAAACCAATGAGTCAATCCTACAAACTGTTCGTCTAAAAGGCTGGCCATAAGACATTTAAAAAGCAATATAACATAATTTAGAACCACTAATTTGGAGTACTGCTCCCTTACTATAGAGAAACCATATTTTGATAGGTATGTGCTGGACCCATGTCACTTCATTAACATTATCTGTTTTGTCCTCGAAATAATAGGAGTTTGAGTCCCAAATTATGCAAATACCATATTCTTTCTTTTCTCATTTCATTATGGGAAAATAGACCTGTCATAACATAGTGTAAAATGTCAAAATATTGAGCTTCAGGGATATAAACTTTTTTACATATTAAAATGTGGGTTACAAATGTGCTGGTAGGATTCCTTGGCTAGGTTAGAATTGTAGAATGTCAAACTCCTCTAATTCTCTTAAGCAAAATAATAGTAGAAAAGCAGTAATATATGGATGTACTCTAATATTATGACTGACAGAATCATAGATGGTTTTCCATTGGATGGTATCTAGACCTTAGCTTGGAATAGGGGTAGCAATGTACATGCACAAAGATCACAGAAAACTGTATGGACCCTGTCACAAATACAAAACACAAAGCTAGATGTCCATTAATGAACCTATGATAGGCTTTATATGATTTCTGGTTCAAAATATAAATTAGCTCTACCTAACATAATTTTTGAAGTAAAAACTGTAAAAACTCAAAAAGGAAAATAGAGATCATAGACAACAAGGTTATAGACATGGAAAATTCATAAAGGAAAAACTTCAAGAATGAAAAATAAAATTGTTGAAAACAAAAATGAATGGGGTAAAAACAAACTAAATAAGAACTGAAATGGTTTGAGACAACAGAAAGACATGTCTGGGATAAATTTCTACTAAATTACTAAATTTCTGGGATAAATTTCTACTAAATGGAGAAGAGAACTGGGAATATGAAGGATAGAAAAATTGGTCTATTCTTTAGAGTTTGAAAAATACCAAAACAAACGTCTCTATTAGAATGGATCATATCTGAAAATCTTCCAGACCCAGTAAGAAATAAAACACTGTTGATATGAAAGCTCTTTAAATATATATGTAGGCTTAAGAAACTGAACTGTACCAAATATGTGTATTTATTTGAGAGAGAGAGAGGTGATGAGAAGGGGTGAGGGCCTTTAGCCAGTGCACACAAACACAGGACACATGTGCAACTTTGTGAGTCAGGTTTTACATGGGTACTGTGGAATCATACCCCAAATAGGAGGCTTTGTAAGCAAGTGTAAGTGTTCCTGAGCACAGCAATGTGCCCAACTCCCTGTGTAGAATCATAATTAGTGCAGGACATGCAAGACCATCCAAAGTTTGAATATCACTGTCTAGCCTCTTGACCAAGCCAGAATGACAATGGGGATTCATAGACATGTAAATGGGAAATGTTTATGTGCCAGAAACACATTTTCTTTTCTTTTTTTTATTGTCCATAATGAGTTACATTATTTAATGGGCAAACAATGAGTTGTTATCCCCAGTTCCCCAATGCCCCCCCTCCCCATCCCCATTCAGCTGGATATCGTCCTCCGTGGGCCGTCTGGATCAGTCCTTGTGGCAGGGGACCATGGATAGCCTAGTACTCAGCCTGGTCCTCCTGGCCCAAGTGTGTTGTTACTGAGGGGTGCCATGCCTCTGGATAATCTCCCCCACCACGGCTCTCACAATCTTTCCGCCCCCTCTTCCAGTCAGTTCTCTGAGTCGTGGTGAGTGAGTATTAAGGCTGCTTTATTGTTGAGAACTTAGGGATCTTTGTACTTCTGCTTTAGTTTGTGTCGAAAATTGTTGGTGTCTGTCTCACTGGCTTGTGCTGTGTTGACTGAATGGATGTGGCTGTGGGTCCCTTGTTCATCCTATCATTCTCTGCAGGGTTCCATATGGATCCTCCACAGTAGGTCTGGGGTGGCTCTTCTCTTGCCAGGATGTCAGCTGTAGGCCTGTAGTTCGTTGGTAGGGTTGGATGGGCCACAGCTCTCTCACTGCATTCTGAAAGATACAAACACAATCTCCATCGGAGCATGAGATCAGTATAGGTTAAATGAGATAGACATTTCTGAATTAGCTAGAATCTATTTTTAGTGGCCTCTCCATCTATCATTCTCTTAGTGCCCCTCTCCTTGGGGGCCCAAGAGTCTGGCTCCCAGTGCATGTCACCCTAAGTCCCCAGTTCCAGTTAGGGGCTGCCCATCACAAAGTGGAATATTTGGCCGAATTTTAAAGCTGTTGCTTGGAGCAAACAGAGACCACTGGCATGAAACACAGTCTGCTGCCATCAGTAGGCTGACCACACTTCCTGCTGGAAGAGAACAGTGAACCAACAAAGGAGCACTTGTCCAATGGAGGAGCCAATGCCTGGGGGAGACAATCAACAGAAATACATTTTCTACAGTAATCAAAGGCAAGCTCTGGGCTGCCTGAGGCTTTCATATGGCAATGCTCCACACTACAGTATAGGGAAGTGACACTGGCTGGTATGATGGGACTTTCACTAACAAAATAATAATAAAAAATTTTTTTGAAAGATGAGAATACAGCGTATTTCTTTTTGTTAAGTGTTCAACATTACAAGCATATCATCCATGTGGCCCAAGCAAGAATGAAGTTGCTATTCTGTTTTTCGAAGCTATAGCAACTCCGTCTAAGACCATAACAAGTGATTTTATGGGCGTGTTCTTCTCTCTCGCTTTGTTTGATGTGCAACAGAGGAAGCATCCTGGCCTGTGTCCAGAACACTCGCTTTTACATGTTCTGAGATACCAGGAGGCCCTTTTCCATCTCCAATGAGAGAACTGCATCTTCATTCAAGGCTGCCTGCACTCCTTTGATAATTGAAAAATATCCATTGATTTTTTATTATATAAACAATTAAATCCTACAAGGTATTAACATTTTATACTTCATTTTTCTTTCCTTCTTGTCTATATTCTCTGGGAATACAATACCACTGTTTGGTCTACACATGCTTGTTTTTTTATCCATGAAACAATGTTCAGAGCTGTCATATTATCATATCTACCTGACAGATTTTTCTGGCAAATAACAATGTTGACAGAAACAATTGACACACAACATCTAAAATATAAACCTCTCCTCAGATTATTGACTTATGATTCTGAGAGGAACAGCCTTCAGTAGTCCTGACAATCACACCTTGCTCTTTCGAAAGTAGGTGTTTAAATGCCAGAATGTACTGATGGAGAGTTTGGAAGCTTAGTTGATGGTGAAGGTTAGTTTGGACATTAAAGGTTGTGGGATTCACAGTTCAGAAAAGACCTTTTGTGATATGGCTTGCATATCTAGATTTGTGTCCCTGTGTGAAATCAACCAAAAATTCATAATCCTTTTTCCAATGGGTGGTGTCATGGTAAGACTAACTAATGTTACTGATGATTATAATATATGGTCCATTAATGTGTTGTGAGTTAGACAGTATTATATGTAAACAGTGATAGGGTACTTGAGATAAAGCAACTGCTAAGTGCCAGTGATCACAAGAGGTTTAAATACCATTTATGTTATACTCAAAATAAGAAGACCTTCATTAGCAACTCTCCAGAATGCTTCAAATGAGTCAACTAAGGTCTAAAAGGAATACATTTCTTATAAGCAAAAAATATGGTTAAATCATTATAATGGATGCCCCATTGAAGTGTCTCTCTCTATTTATAGAAAAATATATAAATGTATATTTAAACATATATGGAAATTGTTAAATTAACTTTGGATATATCAAACCCTTTCTCAGAATTTATGTCCTTTCAGGTATTCTTTGTAATTTGGTAATATGCCATGTGAATAGATATTTTGTAATTAGGTAAGATACCATGCAAATAGACATTATTGTACACATTATTGTATACTTAAGTGAAAATGATCTGTTACAAACAGACTTTCCATGCTATTTATATTTAAGATTTTTCACATTGGAAAAATATTCACACACATTTTTCTTAGAGAGAAAGTACTCTCTAAGTTCTGTTATTATAACAGAGCTCATCTTCAATACTGTACACACACAGTTAAACATTCATTGTAGATTAAATGTCACACATATAATTTGAGAGCCCCAAGTGAATATGGAATTTAAATTATACTTCTGTATTCAGCAGTCGTATGAAATATATATTATGTAATACACACACACACACACACACACACATATATATATATATATATATATATATATATATATATGTCTCCATCCATATCCATCAAAGTGATTTTCAACTAGTGGATAGTTTTACCTGCCCTCTTATATTTTATTTATTATATTTATTATTTAGTACATGTTGCTGGACAATTCTTGTACTTAATTTAAGGTCAGTGAGCAAGAATGAGGGGCAATATGGAAACTGATTTCACACACACTCATACACAGTCTGTATGCAAAAAATATTTTGATATTCCTAAGCTTCAAATACCCATAAATTACATAAGATACCCATTTCAGCTCTGTCCACATGTACCTGTACACAGTCCTTCAGATTTAAGTGTCTCATTCAGAAACTGCTTTATTCTCACTTTGCGTTTTAGCACAGATCTGTCTTTTGTCTCTGCCTCCTATGTGTAAAATATCTTTTTTCCCAGCCTGGCTGTTAAAGTTCTCCACTGCTTGTAGAACATTCTTAGAGGCTTACACATATCTGAAAGAGTCTTGGCTCAATATTGCATCTTGAATTATATTTGCTCACCTGTAATTTAATGGCAAGCACATTCTCCAAAAAAAAAAAAAAATTAGCAGACATTCCTCATGAGCCCTAAAGGAAGTCAATTTCAAGTAAAGCAAAAAGCGGTAGTCCTTGAAGAAATTACTAATGATGGTTAGAATGAAAGATGTTAGTATATAAAGAGAAAAAAAAACCACAATAGTTGATCTCAAAAATTATTTAAACATTCATCTGAAACTAAGTATTTCAATTATATAATAATATTAGTCCTGTCTCTTCTTTGAAGCCTATGCATATGTTAACTAGGGTTAAGTTCAGAATTACTAATAATGTTTTACACCATATACAGTTCTGAAAGCCATTGTGTTTCTTTTATTCAGTGGTCCCAAATCAGTGTTTTTGAGCTATGTTTGGATACTGGATATTTATAATTTTTTGATACTAATGGAAGGTGTGCTGCCAACCCATAGCCCTGAAACTAATTAGTAGGACAGACTTGAATTCTGTCTGGCATCCTGTGGATGGGACCCCCCTTCCCCTTGTCTAAAGGAATTTATAAAGCAGCTTCTACTTGTCCCACATATGTGAGATTAAAAATGTATCAATGGGGCAAGTTTACATTTTCTTTTCTGTCAGGTCAATAATGTTCATCTTCTCATTATAGCAGTTGTTGTATCTTGAATGACCTGTAAATCCCATGGCAGGGTTGCTGACTTCCAGTGCTGGTGAGGAGTCAAGAAAACAGAGGCTCTGTCTCTTGACCCCTATTTTATGGAATTTGGCAGAAGGGAATTTCTGGATGGTTCTAAGCAAGAACATGTGAAGTCATATTTCAGAAGCAGTAAATTAGCTTGGGTGAGAATAAGGGAAAAGATCAAAAGCCTAAAGTGTTTATAAAATCTTTTTAATCAGTATCCAAAAGGAATACCATTAAACATGAAGCCAGGGAATTCGGCCAAAGAAATAACTAAACTTCACCTCATCAAATCAAAGTTGAAAGAAGTAGTTTCAAACCTTGGCCATCTGACTCAGAGATGTCATGTCAGCCACCAAAGGACACAGTCCCACCCTTCTCTCAGTGAAGGTGACCATGTACAGGATTGTTGCTGAGCATTAGTCCTCTCCCTTGATCAATGTTTCAAATATTACATTTTATCATGAATCACTGCAATTAACACAGATGTCATCTATTGTTAATACATTGATCTCAGAAACTCTGTTATGTTTCATTAAATAATAAGACATTTAACTGTTACATACATTAAAGCACCGAAGAAACTAATATTGCTTATACTGGTATAAAACTAGCCCGTGTTTTTTTTATGTAACATACACCTCTATTTCGAAATAAGAAAAATATATTTTGTAGTATGAAGTTGGGATGTGAGGATTATGTACCTCTTCTGTGGACAGACACAGAGAAAATGATTCAATGAAGAAGTTTATGGTATAATTAAGTATAATTACTTAAAAATATTTATACTTGATAATATATACACAAGAAAAGTGACTAAGCTTTAAGACATGGATTGATACTTTCTTGAAAGAGATTTAATTATCCAAAAAATATAAAGATTAAAATAGATGCCCCTGACTAGATGGTCTATATCGTCTTGAGCACTCGGTTTTCATAGATGTTCTGAAATTCCCTCTCACAGTACAGAAACAGAACAGAAATCCTCTCCAACGACACATGGAAGAAGTAGTTACTGAGGGTAGTGTGATGTCTATGAAAAGCTTCAGATATAAGAATTAAAGTCTTCAGAGGGGAAAGACACAGGAAGATTCTAATAACTTCATGTTCTTTACCTTTCACTGATTGTAGAACCAGAAAGTAAATCGTAGCCTCAACATTGAAAGAGCTGTATTAAAACCTAGAAATTGGCGTATCAAATTGCATCATAATATATATTTAAACAAAGGACTAAAGAGAATGCTGAGTGGTTCAAAGAGCTTGCTTGGATTTCATTCATAAGTACCCACCCAAAGCCAGATGAACAAAATGATGCATGTGTCTGGAGTTTGTTTACAGGGGCAGGAGGCCCTGGGATGCCCATTCTGACCCACCTCTCAAAAATGAAGGAATACTACTTAAAAGAGCTAAGTAAAAACTTACCTAAATTAGAGCTACGTTGTACATTCTCTACTGATGAATTATGGAGTTTGGGTGATTTCAACAATTTGGGCTTTTTCTTCTTTAGCTTCTGTCGTTGCTCTTTTATTAGGCTGAAATTGTCTCCACCTTTCTGATCACATGTACACCTGTAGCTCCATGAAAGATTTGTATATGTTAGCTAGGGGCGCTTTATCTATGCTCAGGGCTCCCAGCTTAACATTGACTTTACTAGCCTCTGCCATGAATTCCAGCTTCTCTATCTGCCTTCCTGTATAGCATTTCTATTTGAAAATATAATAAAAAGTTCAAGAAAAACATGGACATGGGCAAAAATTTAAAGTATTCCTTTTCTATCTAGTCATTCCATTTGCCAAAGAGCGTTATCACATATGGAATATCCATGTGTTTATTACGCAATTGTTAAGGTAGGATGTTATAAATACCCCCAAAACAACCTTGCCTCAAACTCTAAGCTTTCCCTCTTCTCTGAAAGTTTAGTTTACATTCCCATGAACTCATGTATTATTTGTTTGCCTAGAATCATTTATGTGATTTATCTCTTAGTGCATATAACCATATTTTAGTTACATTCTTGTGGTGTACTTTGAAATATAAAGAAACATGGTATAAATATACCACTTATCTATTTTAATATTCATAGACTTTGGGTTTTCTCCAGCTTTTGGATAATGTTCATAAGGATGAACAACTTTGTACATATCTCTTGTGGACATTTTCTGCATATATTTGAGACTTAAACACATGCATGTACATTTCCATTGGGCTGGATAATGTCACTGAAAATAATGGCCTGCATCCAATAAATATAAATATAAATATAAATATAAATATAAATCCACACCTCCAAAAACAGCATATGAGGTGCAGATGCTTCCATACTTTGAAGTGTTACCTCTTGTCAGGCTTCTTATTTTGCTCACTCAGCTGGATATATATTGACATCTTTTCTTTTCAAGTTTACAGGTTTTATTACATTATAAATAAAACTTCAGAGAAAAAAAAGAAGAGCTGCAGTTCATGCTCAGAAGTCATGAGCAGGTTTCTCAGAAAGTATGACACCCAGGCTTTAAGAAAAGGAAGGAAGAGAGACCACAGAGAGTCCCTACCCATGAGAAGTGAGCAGCAGGGTAAATCCCACCTGGAGACCCAAATCAGGGTCAGTTATAAATTCAGAACAGGCGCTGAGATAACCACCCCAATGAGAAGTTTTGGGAGCTGAGCTAGACAGTGAGCTCTGATTGTGATATAGGTTGTAATTCCAGATGGCTAGTGACACTATACACAGCTTAATGAATACCTCATTTGTGAAATAACATTTGAGATATTTATTTGTTTTATCCATTGGAGTGTATGTCCTCTTCGGAGAGATGAACAAAAGCTTTTAAATGGTATGGATAACTCCTCTGCTGAATTTAGCCTTTCTTTTCTTTTGATGTATCTTCTCATGCATAACTTTAGCATGTGATATTATTTATTACTCATGTTTATATCCAGGGCTAGCCACTTAATCATTGAAATGCTTATCAATGAGAGATCAATAGCCTCCTAATATAATCTTCTGGGAAAAAAGCCTTTCAAATTTGAGACCATCGTCTGCATGATACTTACCATCATGAATGGAGGCAAATAGAACACAAACTTTATTTAGTATTTCCACATGAAGATAGAAGTGAACAATTTCTGAAATGGCTGTCCTTTCCTCACTGTTACAATACTATGTTACCTTTCCTTTCCAGGAAGATATTGATCGATCTGAATTTTCCCTAATGTTAAATTGGTCTATGTCAACATAGAGCTAATAACAAACTTCCTAATTTAGGTTGGTTTTACTATTAGCCTTGCTATCCAAGGAACTAGTAGAGTAGCTCTTTTCTCCTGGTCTCCCTCAAGGGTTGTCTTGGCTATTATTAACTCTGTATTTCAAAATAAACCTAACTTAGAATGAGCATGAAATACTTCTCTGACTCATATTCGTTTTCTGTTTCCTTCTCTTCTCTCCCATTCTAATTTTGTTGGAAGTGTGCTACATCTAGAAATTAAGATGATACAGTTGAGATATTTTTCAATATTGATCTTATTAATATCTTTATTATGAATAATATATACATGGTATGATCAAATCTTGTGAATATATCCCCGATTCCCTCTTATCTGTCCTTTGCACACTGGGGTCCTTCCTCGGTGTACATACAAGTTCTGTCCATAGGATAGGGCGTTATGAACTGCACCAGAGGTAACCAGTTTTTCTTTTTTTTCTCCCCCCTTTGTGTGTTGTTGCTGAGGTGGACAATGTCTCTGGATATTCTCCCCCACCATGGCTTTTACAATCTTTCCAGCCCCTCTTCTGCTCAGTTCCCTGGTTCATACTGAATAACTTTTAAGTCTTCTTTATTGTTGAGATTTTAAGTATCTCTGGACCTTTGCCCCTTTTCAAATCCATGAGCATGATATTTCTGTTCCTTTAGTTTTACTTTGGTCTCAGCACTTTTCATTGTTCTACTTCTTACATAACATTTTTAGATAGCTTCGTAGGTAGTTAATTTCTTTGTACCATTACATTGTCAACTTTATTTTCTCCCACACAACAACTTTGGTGTGTGATTTGTTGTCTACATGATACAATCAGTAATTCCAATGGGGATGCTTATTAATTTTGATACCTTTCTTATTATGATTTTAAACTCTCACAAAGGCACGTGTTGCATTATATTTCATAGGAATAGTAATTTTCTTTGGGTATTTGGCAAAACATTGTGTGTCTGTGTGTGTATGTATGTGTGTGTGTTTTTGTGCATGTGTGTGTATACATGCACATCATTACTGGATAAAGGAAGTATTTTTCAAAAGCAATGAAGCTTTACTCTGTTGAACACTACTATGCTTACTGACCGAGAAAGTCACTAAAACTCCTTATTGTCATTCAGTTACCAGCAAAATGGAGCTACACCTACACTTCTGATTTTATCTGTCCTTAATAATCTGGTTTTGTGTATTTTATTCCCCTCTCTTCCACTGTTTCAATCCAGTAGCCTATATACAAGCTGATCTCATATGCAGGTCCTCAACTTCATTTCACCTGCAAAGACCTTGTTGCCCAGGGTCATTTTTATCACTGCATGTGTTATGACGTGGACCTACATTTGGGGGCACGATTCAAGCCATTATAGTCAGTAGGTAACTCAAATAAGTGGAAATTATTATACATCAAGCTTTTAAAATAAATTTAGATACTAAATAACAAATGCATTTTTGTAAAATATACCTAACAAAATTAGAACTCTGTATAGTACACTCATTGTAACAATCAGTTTTCAGAAACACATTTTTCTAATAAACATAAGCAGCCATTATCTTTGTATTTATGCAAAATCAGTATGTGCACTAAATCATATGCATTTCAATATATTTGCTTTAATCATGCAGTTCTTGGATTTTGCTTGATTGTCTATAAATGTTTGTCTTTATCTATACCAGAAAGAACTTGTAAATATAATTCTTTGATAATTGGAAAATAAAATAAATAAAATTTTGTCTAACATGAGATGTATAAGATAGATATATTTTTTTAATTTTCAAGGTCTACCTTTTTATTCTGTTTTACATTCTACTTAATTTTAACATTCACAGAAATTTCTCAGGCAAGATCACTAAGATTGGAAAGTCATTGAAATTTGCTTTCTTCTTGCCATTATCAAGTGAGTACTCCAGGACTCTTGACAAACACTGAAGAAGTCTGCGGTTATAATATTTGATAAATTTGATAAAAACATTCAAATGAATAATAAGTGACCAACTCATTTTGATTTTTTTTCATTATAACAATTCCATTTCACACAATTAAGAAATACTGTGGTAAATACAATAATAGCTGTCTGTAAAATTTAATCATTATCAAAATAAATAGGTGTTTTGGTGAGGGCAAGTAATTTACATCTACAAAATGTAACATCCATTTCAAATATAAATATAAATGGGTTTAATTCATTCCTATCGTCATGTCTTCAAGTTACATGTTAATATGTCTAGGCACTATGGAAAAAATATGACTGACATAACCAGAGGGATATTTTGTTCAAGAGATGTCCTCTTGACATTCACCTTATCTGAGATATCATGACCTGCTTGGAACAAAATTGCATCATATAAACTCACAAAATTTCAAAAACATCCAATTTTAAAATAGTTTTTCTATCTAATCCTGTCACTGCAATTTCCTTCTATTCCCATGGTAGTGATTCCCGTGAAAAACCAAAATGGAATAGAGAAGACTTCCAAAGACAGTATTAGAACTCCTAATTCAAAGATCTAAGATCTAAAATCATTTACAAAGTAAACTTTATTGAGTTGTGACATGCCATGGAAAAATCCCCTGTGAGATTTCATGGGACACTGCAGTGAAATGCAGGCAAAGTGAAATGGTCGAATAAAAGTACCTTCAAATTACACTGATAGAGTGTACACAAAACCTGAGTGATTCTCATGGTAGACTTGGGTCCCTCTTTATACCTGTGTTGCCTAATTCATCTAATCCAACAATTCTAGGCACAGAAACACTCTAAAAGACAACGTAACTAATCTGAAACGCCCCTGATCACAAGAAGTTCAGATAATAGCTATTCATCTTGTATTTAGAATTTTCATCATATTGAATTGATAGTGGACCTCTCTTACTACTTTCCTTAGATGATGATTGACTAAGGGCAAAGAGACGATGTGTTTTCTATATCTAACCTTAGTTGCAGAAAATATTGAAATTTCCCTTCAAGATTTGAAAACATATTATGTAAGAAAGATAGTCAAACTCGATTGAGTAATAAGAAAATATTATAAGAAAAAGTTTCCCAAGACCAGATGGAGAAAGGGAAACATAAGTGTTCTATCCCTCAAATGTTTCCTAGAACATTTATTTTTAATTTTTATGTTTGACATTCATACCTGTAATTTAACCTACTAAATATTCATACAAACTTCACCAGTTTTCTCGCTACCAGTACAATTCAAAACTTCATCGTGATGACTAATTTAGAACCTACTTTTAATGATAAGGTGGAAGACAAAAGATAGATATAGAATAATTACATGAATTTGCATATATGTTATATACACTTAGGATTCTGACATACTTATAGATATTCTAATTACATTAATGTGTAGAGACAGGAATAATTTTAGAATCCATGAGAGGTTAGGGAATTCATGAGTTTAATTATGATAGGTGTCTTGAAAGATGTTGCCATTGAATTGTAGCGACATTCATCACATTTGATAGAATATTTTGGATATGACTTTATAGAGTATGACATTTTGTATGTGAAGTCACCCTGACAGATATAATACTACTTTGAACTATGAGGGTATTTGAAGTAACTCCCCAAATGTGAAAGAAATAATCAAGAAATTAGGGACTGGGAAACTGGTTTAGTGGGTAAAGGGCTTGTCACACAAGAATGAGAACTTGAGTTCAGATCCCCAGCACCTATGTAAATCCTGAACATAGTAGTGTTTGCTGTAATACAAGCACTTGTGAAGGAGAGACATGGATCCCCTAGGATTTACTGGCTGGCTCTTCTAACTGAATGAGAGAACATTAGTTTCTGTGAGAGACCATGCCTCAAAGAGTAAAAAAAAAAAATAGGGAGGAATCAAAAAAGACACCCAAATTCTGTCTTTTAATTCCAAACATACATGCAAACATATGCAGGAGCACTCATATACATGAGTGATAACGTATGTATAAGCACATATACACATATTCCACACACACACAATTAAAAAGAATGAAAGTTGAAGGAACTCAGTGATTTTAGAAATATCAATAGGTGCCAGGTGTGGTGGCACATGCATTTAATGACAGCCCTCAGGAGGCAAAGGCAGGAGGATCACTGTGACTTACAGCCTTAGACCCTGAGACTACATAGTGAATGGGGTGGAGAGTGGAGAGATGGATCAGCAGTTAAGGTGCTTGTAACCAGTGTCTAAGAACTCAGGTTTGAAATCCCCAGTACCCACATTAGCCAGATGCACAATGAAAAACATGCATCTGGAACTCACTTGTAGTGGCTGGAGCCCCTAGCGTGCTGATTCATTCTCTCTCTCTCTCTCTCTCTCTCTCTCTCTCTCTCTCTCTCTCTCTCTCTCTCTCTCTCTCTCTCTCTCTCTCTCTCTCTCTCTCTCTCCCCTCTCTGTA
>PVHP010032655.1:0-13543 GCA_004024765.1 Zapus hudsonius | reverse complement strand
CTCTACCTCATGGCTAACAGTGGGAGTTTACCTCAACCTTGTATGAGAGATAAGCAGTTATGAAAGCAAATAGTATAAATGAAAACCCCGTGTATACATATGGCTAACAGTATATTCATAAGAGGTCACTCTTGGCTAAGCTTATTTCAAACTGGGCCTTGAAACAGAAGACTTCAACATTGGGGGAATATCAGGAGACTTGGCAAGCAAAGGGGGAACAGCACAGACAAAGGTAGTGAAGGAAGGCATTCAAGATATGTAGGGAACACCTAGCCTACTGGATCCATGTCTGTAGTTTTACATCATCAAGAAATGAAGTTCGGCTCAGATTGCTGTCAGACTTTTTTAGGTTGAAACTAAAAGAAGCCAGGAATGGTGGTGCACTCCTGTAGCGCAGCAGGAGGCTGAAGTTTAGGATTTCAAGACCAGCCTAAGCAACATATGTTGCAAGACTGCCTCAATAAAAAAATAACCTGGCCGGGCGTGGTGGCGCACGCCTTTAATCCCAGCACTCCGGAGACAGAGGTAGGAGGATCACCGTGAGTTCAAGGCCACCCTGAGACTATAGAGTGAATTCCAGGTCAGCCTGGACTAGAGCGAGACCCTACCTAGAAAAACCAAAAAAAAAAAAAAATACCCTGTTCCTCCCCCTTCCCAACCAACCATCCATGAGAGTCAGAAATTATGTTAAGTGCTATTAAGGAAAAGGACAGAATTGGATAAGAACATGTAATAAAACCTGACCCAAATTTGTGTGTTCAAGGAAGCCTTCCTTATTTCTGAACACTGCATTGTCTTCCTTTAGATCCACATCTTGTCAGATCTTAATGGCAGCCTTCCTTCTCTACAGGATGGTCACCCTTGCTGTATATACTAATGCAACAAGTTTCTTATATCTCAGTCTTTCACTTTCAGTTTACTATGTCTTAGATTGACTATTTACTTGCAAGGGGAGAGAGAGAGACAAAGAGAGACAGAGAGAGACAGAGAGAGGGGGGATATGCCAGGGTCTCTAGCCACTGTAAACTAAACTTCAAATACATGCACCACTTTGTGCATCAGGCTTTACGTGGGTACTGGGGAATGAAACCTGGATCCTTAGGGTTTGTAGGCAAGCGCCTTAACTACTAAGCCATCTTTCCAGCCCTATATTTCCTACAGTTTAGAATCCATTAAATTTTTTTTTTAATTTCTCAAACTGTAGGATTAAGTATAGACTTCTGTTGATTTAGTCTTCCAAACTTAGTAAATTACTGTTTGGGTACATTACTATAGTGACGTTACATGTGGGAATTAGCATGTGTACTTCTATCCCTACGTGCAGGGGCTTGCTATGAAGCTCACAGTATCCTTGAATTGGGGCATTCCTGCTTCCATACAGAGGGCTGGGATTATAGACATGAGCCACCACACCTAGTTGAACATGTAATTTCTAATAGGTGTGTGTTACCATTATGGTTCATAATACTTAGAGAGGTACCAGACTATCATTACTCACATTTATTTGTGATGAACAAGACACATTCTCTAGACAGAGCTTGTAGTTTTGTATAGAATGGGCAAGTAGGGCCTCTCATAGCATAAGATTTGTACTAGGTTAAGAAGGGGAGTGTGTAGGAAGGCAATTAACTAATGTTTGGGAGGGGGCTAAGGAAAGTATTTCAAAAGTGATGACATGGAAGTTGAAAATGGAATGCATTGAAACACGGTTGTAAAAGTCTTCAGAGGTTAGAAAGCTGGTTGAGGGATTAAGACCATGATAGAGACTGGCTTGTGAAGTGTAACTTGGGCCCCATAAAAAATATGACCTTAAAAAAAGAAAGTAAAAAAGGACACGTCTGTTAGCTAGTACATACATAAAACACCCTGGAAGGCTACAAAACAGACTGGTCATCTCATGTTTACCTCCCTCAGATTTTCTGCTCTGGTGACATTAGTCTCCTCCGTGCCTACTGCCGTCTCCCTGGAGGAGGTTCTCAGGTTAGCCCGGAGAGCAGCTCTCATTGAATCTACCCCTTCCTCTGTAGGTTTCCTGGGCCCTGGGGCAAGGAATGAGTATTTCTTGGTGTCTACCCTTTTGTGTTTTTTGTTTGTTTGTTTGTTTGTTTGTTTTTTTGTTTTGTTTCTTTATGAAAGAGAGAGAGAATGGGTAGGCCAGGGCCAGAAGGGCACTAGGTAATTGAACCCAGACATTAGGCTTTGCAAGCAGTGCCTTAAACTAGTAAGCCACCTCTCTGGCCCCTCATTTGCATTTGTTTTGTTTTTGAGATAAGGTCTAGCCTAGCCTAACCTGGAACTCACTCTGTAGTCCCAGGCTGGCCTTAGACTCACAGTGATCCTCTGCTTTCCAAGTGCTGGGATTAAAGGCATGTGCCACCGCATCCAGCCTTGCATTTTTAAAATTTAATTTGTATAAATGATTTACATAGTCTAATAAAGAGACAAGTAAAAAAAGATCTTTATCTTGAGTGCAGTAGGCAGTCACTGAACAGTTTTACCATGGGTGTGACATGATCAGACTTTGATACCTGAAAGATGGTTGAAAACAGGGAGGGAAGGCACTGCTGCAGGCTAACTCCCTACTTTTTTATTTTTTAAATATTTCAAGCGCAGACACACAGAGAGAGAAAGAGAGAGAGAACATGAGAATAGAGGCGCATAAGACACCTCCAGCCGCTATAAACGGACTCTAGATGCATGCGCCACTGGCTTTATGTGGGCACTTGGGAATTGAACTTGTGTTCTAGAAGTTTGCGTTGTAAGCAGTCCTACTATTTCTTTGGCTCTTACAAACTTTCCACCACCTCTTTTGCAATAGAACCTGAGCCTCAGGAAGTGTGATAGAAATGTCCTAGTGCTGAACACTGCACTGTCATTTCTTCTCAGCACTATGGTGTCTTTTGAGTTATCCCAGAGTCACTACCATCTGAAAAGAGAAGCTTATTTAGCCAAAAGTGAGAGTAGCATTATTGTATGGGTATGATCATTTTTAAAAAAGTGCTTATAAGGCAGTTTGGTGGGCATAATATATATATATTTAGCCAGACAATAGCAGGCGTTACTCCCCTAGCTAGGGCTCATGACCTCCCCTTCAATAGGCTTTTGACAAGGTCTTCAGTACCAGGCCTGCTTTCCCTCCCGTGGAGCGGGCCTCTAGTCCAGTTAGAGAGCAGGTGGTTTCCCTTTTAACAGATGTGCCACTATTGCCCCAGTTGACATATTTGGCCTGGCTGGCCAGTCTTAAGGCTTGCAAGGTCCACTGCTGCTCACCACCATTGATGACTTCTCTCTCGCATACGGATTCATGAATATTTTCTTAAACTTACTTTTAGTTACCTTACTTCGAAAACAACAACAACACTTATTTTCATTACCAGTGTAGTGTTACGTGTAAAAATTGATTGTGGTGGCTTGTTATGATAATGAGCTAATCTGTATAATAAGTCAGCAGTTTTATGAAGAATAAAGGATACTTTGTTTTTTGAGGTAGGGTCTTGCTCTAGTCCAGGCTGACCTGGAATTCACTATGTAGTCTCAGGGTGGCCTTGAACTCACGGCAATCCTCCTACCTCTGCCTCCCGAGTGCTGGGATTAAAGGCGTGCACCACCACGCCTGGCTCAAAAGGATACTTTTAAAAAGTAAATTTTTATTTTTATTTATTTATTTAAAAATATTTATTCATTTTCAGGGAGGGAGGGGGGGAGAGAGGGAGAGAGAGAGAGAGAGAGAGAGAGAGAGAGAGAGAGAGAGAGAGAGAGAGAACGAACCAGGGCCACCACCTTGTGGGTCTGGCTTATGTGGGTCCTGGGGAATTAAACCCAGGGCCTTGGGCACTGGAGGCAAGTGCCTTAACCGCTGAGCCATCTCTCCAGCCCATAAAAAGTAAATTTTTATTGACAATTCTCATGTGTATGTATGTAATGTATTGTCTCTCCTCCCCTGTCTGTTTTCTGTGAACCCCTTCTTTCCAGTTAGTCCCTCTTCTGCTTTAAGGTCTTTTGTTCTCCCCTCCTCTACCATCCAGGTGGCTTGTAGGTTCCAACAATCATTATGAGGTCATGAATGCAATGACCATGTCATGTCTTGAAGACAATGTGTTCCTCAGTATTCCTCCCCATCCTCTGGCTCTTAATATTCTTCCAGCCCCTTTTCCACAATCTTCCCTGAGCCTTGGGATGAGAGATGTCTCATTTAGAAGTGAGCACTCAACAGTAGAGGGCACTTATGTCTGTTCAGTCAGACAACAGTAGTAGCTTCCCTTCCAGGTAAGGGTCTTACTCTGGCCCAGGCTGACCTGGATCTCACTCTGTAGTCCCAGGCTGGCCTTAAACTCAGTGATCTTCCTACCTATGCTTCCATGCTGGGCTAGTCTTAGGCTTTTTAGGTTTTCTGAGACAGACATCAATCAGTTCTCTCCCATGGAGCAGTAAGGGATACTTTTGTTGTTAAAATGTTTCATTCTGTGTAGAAAAGGAAAGGACATTATTCATTAGTTTTTTTTTTTGATGGATTTAAGAAAATAGACAAACTCATTGCAAGATAACTTTTCCCTATAATCCATTTTGTTATTTTAAATGTTTCTCTGTGAAGGTTGTGAAGAATTATCCCTGGAGCTTTTTAGATCATTTGTCTACATTTTCCTTGTTGGTGGTTATATATGTGTGTTTCTGGAGCCACGCCCAAGGAAGGCTTCATGCATGCTAAGAGGTAGGTGGAGCACGTCTCTAGTCCCATGGACACCCATTATAAATTTTTCTCTAGGCAAATGCTCATGTCTTACCTCACTGCTTGGGGAGCTAAGGCAAGATGATGGCCTCCAGTGTGAGGCTGGCCTGACCTACAGTGAGACCCTGTCTCCATAAAGGGGGGAGGACCTTTAAACTTTAGAAAGCCTGACTAACATAGATTGTCTTGAGCTTCTTGGTAATGTCTGTTGAAAAATTATTGAAGAATTCCCCAAGGGAAGGGAATCACCTGAATCACTGGAACTGGAACTTCATTCAGAGGAGAATCTTGTGATATGCCACAGGCTGTTACAGTCCTGACCTGTTATACACCAAGTTTTAATAGATGACTTGGGTAGATATGAAAAGAGAGGCACAAGACCCAGATTTTGTAGACAACATAGGACAGAGCCAAGAAGAATTATTATTTTTTAAATATTTTATTCTGAGAGAGAGAGAGAGAGAGAGAGAGAGAGAGAGAGAGAGAGAGAGAGAGAGAGAGAGAGAGAGAGAGAGAGAGAAATGGGCGCACCAGGCAGGGCCTCCAGCCACTGCAAATGAACTGCAGACACATGCGCCCTCTTGTGTATCTGGCTTTACATGGGCACTGGGGAATTGAACTCAGGTCATTCTGCGTTACAGGCAAGCGCCTTAACCGCTAAGCCATCTCTTCAGCCCCAAGAAGAATTATTGATCCTAATCCTAGTACTGGTGAAGACGATGCAGTGGGATCACCATGAATTTGAGCAAGCCTGGACTACCCTGTCTCTCTCAGCAAACAAGCCCTAGTTCTCATCTCTTGGGAACACACTTAGCAGGTGTCCAGCATTGTTCCCAGCATAGGGATGTGAAGAGGGAGGAGTGTTTGACGCTGAGCCGCTGAAAGGCCGTCGGAGGACAGCAGTGATTTGCTGCACTGATGGGCATGGATGGAGAGGTGTAGGGTGTAGCCTTTCAGAAGGGGTTTGAAAGCTAGGATGATTAGTTTAACAACATTAAATATAAAGTTCTGAAAATTATATTAAAAGATGAAGTGGGTTGACTTAATGTTAGTTCATGTTAAAAATAATGAACAGAGATTTAGTTAACTTGAAGTGTAATAATATAAGCAAACAGGATAATTAGGGATGTTGAACCCCCCCCCCAAAAAATATAACACATACTCTACCCTTTGTCCAAATAAACAAACTTAAAATGAGAATGTCTTTTAGAGTCTGCATGCTCGTAAGAAGGGTATTTACAAGGGAAGTTCATCAGAAAGACTACTCCATTGAGTCCTTAAGTACTGTGGACTGCACAACACATAGCACATGAGAAGGCACTGGAGGAAGAGGCCTGGGAACATAGTTTAAGAACAGTCCTGGTATACATCGAGTTGGAGGTTCATAGAGTTTTTCACTAATGTGGGCTGCTTTAAAAGTTGTGAACTCAGAAGTGTTTTAGCCAGGACTGGAAGACTCAGTCAAGAAGTATAATAAAACAATGTAAGAGGATCACCATGAGTTTGAGGCCAGCCTGGGACTACAGAGTGAGTTCCAGGTTAGCCTGGGCTACAGTTGAGACCCTACCTGGAAAAAAAAAAAAAACCCAAAGTATTTAGAGGCCAGGTGTGGTGCTTATTCCTATGATACCAGCACTTGGGAGGCTCAGGTAGGAGGATTGCTGTGAGTTTAAGATCAGCTTGGGCTACAGGGTGAGTTCCAGGTTAGTCTGGGCTACAGTGAGACCCTATCTCAAAAAAAAAAAAAAGTCATATGGAAAGTTGGGCAAGACAATCTTTACAATTCTGTTTTAAGTTATGACTGTGTGCTAATTATTTCCAAAAATGTGTAAAAATTAATAGCGCCTATAGTTGAAGCACTCTTGCAGCCTTGGAGAGAGGCTTTGGGATCTGACTTGGGAGTTCCGAGCTGCTTCTTTCGGGCCCTGTAACTACTCTGAAGCTCTTCTCTTTACACAGTCCCTCTAGGGCTGACCCTGGTCTGTGTCCTGGGACCAGGCTGAAGGCTTACTTAAAGACCTCCTTTCAAATGCATCACCTCTCTTCTGTTGTGTTTTATAAAACCCTCTTCTTTTTAGACTTCTTAATCTTCTCTAGGTAGGATATATGGTTTCTTTAATTGCTTGTCTGAAATAAAAATGACATGAGATAGTATCTCTAATTACAAATGCAATGATAAGATCTATGTTTGGTTGGAGGAGGGTTAGGAAAGGATACTGGATTTTTTAGAGGGTGTGTGTGTGTATGTGAAGTTTAGAGACTTATTAGATTAAGAGAAGGAAAGAGGAGGAAGTAGAGAGCTTCTGCTATGAGGGAGGTGAGGGGGTAAAGCTCCTAGAGTTTGATAGGCTTAAAATTTTTTTCTTATACTTTGGTTATTATGTTTAAGTTCTATGCTTTGTTTGGAAAACATATCATGGATAGTACCATTTTTCAAATGCTCACCCATAGCTAGAATGTTGAGTGTGACTTACAGTTTCTCTTTGCAGAATTTCTTGGCCTTATCTCCTTTATTCCCATTGTCACACTTTCTTCTCACCGTACTTGTAGGTAAATAATTCCTGCTTACTTTGCTGTAACTTTTAGCTAGACATCATCCATCCTGCTTTTTTACCCACCCCTCCCCCATACATTTATTTATTCTACTGCCTGCTCACTTTGTGGCTCTCACCAGCCTTGTCTGTGTCCGCTGGGCTCAGCCCTGTCGAGCACACTGTGGTGCTTAGCAGTTAGGCTTGTCGTCTTCATCTAGCCTGTCTGTGGTCACTCCCCCGGGTCTGTGCTTCTATCTGAAATGCTTTTCTAGAACAGCTGTGTGCAGAGCAGCCTTTTCCTTAAATACGAACCATATTTTCCTGCCTCTGTGTAAGAAGTTGGTCAATGTGTTAGTGTTCTGAACTCTGCAATTTTAAGTTAAATTAAACTTAATATTATATCCAAATTTTCTTTTTTTAAAATATATTTTATTCATTTTCAAACAGAGAAAGAGAGAGAGAAAGAGAATACCAGGACTACCACCTTGTGGGTCTGGCATATGTGGGTACTGGGGAACTGAACCCGGGACCTTAGGCACTGGAGGCAAGTGCCTTAACCGCTGAGCCATCTCTCCAGCCCTTTTTTTTTTTTTCGAGGTAGGGTCTTGCTCTAGCCCAGGCTGACCTGGAATTCACTATGTAGTCTCAGGGTGGCTTTGAACTCAATCCTCCTACCTCTGCCTCCTGAGTGCTGGGACCAATGGCACGCGCCACCACGCCCGGCTTGTATCCAAATTTTCAAACGTGCTAGGTTAGATTTGTTATTTTCAGTATTTCAGTTGACAAGAAGGAGCTCATTGAAGCATGCACCCATATGTTTTATGAAATGGGTAGGACAAGAAGGGGGTGATATGGAAATCATTGATCAGAAGTTGAAGCTGTGAGCCCCTTTCTAAAGCGTTTCTACATGGCTCAGAGGAGGGTGCCTCCAGCACTTAGTGCAGTGCGATCAGGCTGATGGAGGAGTGGAGACAGAAGAGGAGAAAGAGGATCGGCCTGAGGACTGGTGCTGCAGATCCTGTTCCAATTATCTTCCGTTGAGATATAAATAAAGGATGAGAAATTGGGAGGAAGGTGATAATGGAGACGTATGTAACCAACCTGATTTACTACTTTGAGTAGAAACTGGCTAACTAGGTTTTCTGGTTGAACCTGGCATTGTTGATGGATTGCTTATTAACCTCTCCTCCCCTACCCTCCTGCCTTTCTGAATCCCTCCCAGGCTGCCTTAGAGAACCCACTGTGTGTAGCCCAGCATGGCCTTGGCCTTGCAGAGATCCTCCTGCCTCAGCTTCCTGAGTGCTGGGATTACAGGTGTGAGCCACATGCCTAAATAACTATTTCTACTGGCTTGAGTGTAATTTTTTGTTACTTTATTTTTTGTTTTTAATTTTTTGAGACGGAGCCTCGGTATGCAGCACTAGCTGGACTAGAACTCATTGTGTAGATCAGGCTGGCCTCAAATTTACAGCAATCCTCCTGCCTCTGCCACCATGTGCTGGGATTATAGGTGTGAGTCACCACACCTGGCTTCAGTTTATGTAATTACAGAAGTTTAGATTTAAAGAAAATGAAGTTATAAATAAAATATGACATTATTAACTATTTTGTTATCATTAATGTTCATTGGTTGTGTAGTTACCAGATAAGACTCATAAGGTCTGCTTTATGACCAGTCCTATAAGTGCATCCTACAGTAGGACATATGAATGAGAATGTTATTCAACTGGAAATACCTAATTCTTACTCACACTTTAGATAAGGCCTTTATAAGTAAGGCCATAGCTAATGGACAAGACTGGGACTTTCTCCCCTCCCCTTTTTCTCTCCCTCTTCTCTTTTCTCCCCCCTCCCTCCCTTCCCTTCTTCCCTCCCACCTTTCCTCCCCCTCTCACCTCTCCCCCCCTCAGGCTGACCTGGAACTCACTGTGTAGCCCCTGGCTGGCTATCCGAATGCTGAGACTAAAGGTGTGTGTCACCATACCTGTCTTGAATCCACACACATCTTTACGGCTATTTTTATTTTTTTTCCAGGCTGGCCTGGAATTCACTATGTAGTCTCAGGCTGGCCTCAAATTCACTTCAGTTCACCTGCCTCTGCCTCCAGAGTGCTGGGACTAAAGACATGAGCCACCACGCCTGGCCAGCTATTATAGCTTTTTAAAAATATCTTTATTGCCAGAGGAGAGAGAAAGAGTATGGGCTCACCAGGACCTCCTGCTACTGCATCTGGCCTCACTGTAGACCATGCTGACCTGAAAGTCACTTTGTAGCCCAGGCTGGCCTCCACCTCATGTTGACCTTCCTGTGTCAGCATCCAGAGTACTGGGATTAAAGAAAGATACGCACCACCCTACTTGCAACTACAGCTTTTTTTTTTTTGTTTTTTTTTTTAAGCCAAAATGTTAAAAGTTTGAAGTGAAAATTGAATGTTAAATGGAATTATTCTTTGAATCAATTTTTTGAATACCTGTCTCATGACAATATTGTCTTATAATACATGCTTCAAAATTAATAATTCATGATAAATCCTGTTTGTTTTTTAAGCCTTGACTTGCTAGTGGCAGCTGTCTGTGGTGTACAGGCTGTGCACTGAGGATTGCTTCTGCTGTTGCTTTTCCTTTGGAGGTAGTTGAAGTATTATTGACAGCTGTCAAGTTTATTGTCATTTAACTTTTTCTTTAGTCCTTCAAGGAAGAGATTTTATTTTATGTAAACTGTTAATGTGCTTTTCCATAAAAATATAACAATAATACATCTGTGCCATATTTAATCTTGTGCCTTTTAAAGACAAGTTACCACAGAAATTTATGGTAATTACTGTATTGCTGTTTTTGTTTGTGACTTAGAGAATGCAGTCAAAAAGGAAAGATAGTTGTATTTAAAATTCATACCTTTTCCTTATAGAATAAGTACATTTAACAAATACCAACTCAGTTTTGTTTAACTTCTAATATGTGTGGGTGTATGATGTGGGTGTGTGTGCGTGCATGTTTGTATATGTTAGTGGGCATCTGTGTGTCACACCATATCTGTGGAGGTCAGAGGACAGGCTTTGCTGTTTGTCTTTACCTTGCACCATGTCTGAGGCAGGATCTGTTGATTGGTTGTTCCCTGTGTCCGTGAGTGCTTCACCGGATTTGCCAGGCCAACTACCCACAGGTACCTGGAGGATTCCCCTGTCTCCACCTCCTTTCTTGCCCTAGACACACTGGGATCCCATACATGTGCACTTTTTATGTGGGTCCTGAGGATCCAGACTCTTACCATCTCCACCAGCTTTCATTTCTAATTCCTGTTTGAAATTATTTCTTTAAAAGCAGAAGCTTCTTTATTTTGAAATGGGGTCTCACTATGTAGCTGAAGCTACCCTCAAACTTGAGATCCCTCTACCTTAGCTTCCCAAAGTGCTGGGATTACAGACATATGTATTGGTCACCACACCCAGGTTAAGCATACTTATTAGGAGCTCATTTCCATTAGAATTCTCTGTTCCTTTTAAAATAAACAGTAAAATTGTTTTAAATTGCTTTGTACCCTTTTGGGAAATTTTGGTGAGAAGGGAATAAAACTGTATTCTGCCAGTGACCTTACCACTAGCACTTCTGTTAATATCTAAAAAGAAAATTATCTGTAGAGTTTTGGGTAGAACTTTTGTTATTGGTTCTTTGAGACTGGGTCTTGCTGTGAAATCCAACTCCCGATTGTTGCTAGATCATATGTGTACCAGCAAGCAGAATTTGTTTTTAAAGTCTAATTTATATCTTTCTGTGCCTCTTTAGAGTTTAAGAACGTGGGTATTCCATTTATCCCTGCAGATTCCACTTCCTTTTGTTTCTTGTTAATTCCCTCCCTCCCTTCCTTCCTTTTTGAGAAAGTTAGAGAAAGAGGCAAATAGAGAATGGCTGTGTCAGGGCCTCTAGACACTGCAAACAAACTCCAGGTGCATGTGCCACCTTATACATCTGACTTTAGGTTGGGAATTGGGGAATTGAACTCTGGTTCTTCTGCTTTGCAGGCAAGCACCTTAACCACTGGGCAATCTCTCCAGCCCTAATTCCTTTTCTTGTTCATCCCTTCCCTCTACACATTTGATGAGTTCCTGGTCCTAGATGCTGAAGATAATTATATGGTTACTGGTTTAAAAGAACCTCAGTTTAGTCAAGGAATCGCTTTTAACAGAAAATGATACTACCAAGTATGATAAGTATAAATAAATCTATGAGGATATGGCTAGTAAAAACAGATAGTAAAAGTAGTTCAGGCCTACTGGGCAAAGGGTGACAGAGGCAGGACACTGAGGGAACAAAACACTTCTCCAGGCCAGAGAAGCAACGAAAGTGCTTCTTTTTCTTTGCTTAACCATATATCTGTATGTGTGTATGGAGCAAGCTCTTTCTCCAGTTTTATTTATTTTACTACCTGCAAGGAACTTACTCTGGATGAGGGTCTTTCTAGTGAATAATAAGGAAGTCAGAGTAGATTTTGTGTATCGGTATATGGTCTGAGATGAGGAAATCAGTTGAGGAAAAGAGGGTTAATGGATGAGAAGCTTACAGAGGTTCAGACACTCCCAGGCAGCCCCAGGGAAGTCTTTAGGGCTCTGCCATTAGTAGTAGTGTGATCCCAAGGGTAAGTCCTTCTTTGCTTTCCATTCTCTGCTGCTTTGAAAGGGCAGAATTTGATTAGGTGGCCATTTCCTGTTATTTACTTCTTAGTAGATGGGGAAAGGAGAAACAGGAAATAAATTTGTGAATACTGGGGTTTAAAGGAAGGCAAGTCTATTTCTGTTCTGTAGATTCACTTACTATAGCATGCAGACACAATTTCTTACTGGTCAGTGGAAAGTGCATGAGCTTTGGAATCTGAGTAGCTGGGTTTGAATCTCATCTGCTGTTTAGCTGTGTGGCCTTAGGTCAGTTACTTACCTTTCTGAACTGTTTGCCCCTTGTAAGCCTGAAAGAACATCTTGTACAGTTGTTACAACCCATAGGAAAATATCAACTGTAGTGTTTGGTTAAAAATGGTTTAGTTTTAAGTCCCACAAATCCAGAGTTAGTATAGAAGGTAATATTTCATGTTATTGCTATCCTGCCTATGTCTGGTGTACATATATGTGTGTTTTTTCTCCCCAAGAAACAGAGATGTTCTTGGGCATGTCATTATATTCTGAAGACTCAGTGAGGGCTTGATAGTACATGATGATTTTACACAAACAGTGAGACAGTGTCCACTTATCTTGTAACTTGCATAGTCCTGTGTGGAAGTCCATGAGTTTATGAACATTAATTTTAAATTAATTTGGTTATTTAGTTGGTTTAATTATAATAAAGAGTGTTTAAAATTGTAAATTATTACTTTGGACTCTAATTACATTTTATTTTTTCTCTAAGCAAATGGTTATGAGCCTTAGAGTTTCTGAACTTCAAGTACTATTGGGCTACGCTGGGAGAAACAAGCACGGACGCAAACACGAACTTCTCACAAAAGCCCTACATTTGCTAAAGGCTGGCTGCAGCCCTGCTGTACAAATGAAAATTAAAGAACTCTATAGGCGGCGGTTCCCTCAGAAAATCATGACGCCTGCGGACTTGTCCATCTCCAACGTACATTCAAATCCTATGCCAGCTACTCTGTCTCCATCTACCATTCCACAGCTCACTTATGATGGCCACCCTGCATCGTCCCCGTTGCTCCCTGTTTCTCTCCTGGGACCTAAGCATGAACTGGAACTCCCACACCTTGCATCAGCTCTTCACCCAGTCCACCCGGATATAAAACTTCAAAAACTACCATTTTACGACTTACTGGATGAACTGATAAAACCCACCAGTCTAGGTAAGATTATTATGTAAGGGTATTTTGTGACTTTTATGGGATAAAATTTTCATTTTAGCCTTTTAGTTTGACCTAGTTTACTATTCATGATGAAATTTACATTTGGTAGAAGCATCTATATGAGGAGAATGTTTGGTTTCAGATAAAATCAAATATATTAGAGCTATTTATCTTTTGTGCAGAAGTAAAATATTAAGATTCCAATAAGAGAGTAATATTTTAATTTGTTGTTTAACATCCATTATATTAACAAGGTAAAGCCAAGTAAAGCATTACCAGTCTCTAAATTATCCTAATTTTCAGGGGTTGGTGACATCTAACACAAAAGACTGACCTCTCTGGTTACTTGAATGCGTGGGTTTTAATGGTCATAAAGAGACTTGCTCTTTGAGTAGTATTCTAGTTTTCAGCTTTTTTTTTTTTTTTTCCTGGAATTCACTTTGTA